>CAXKVX010001128.1:0-22175 GCA_964058865.1 Eleocharis quinqueflora
TGTTAATTATTGGGTTGGGGGCTCTGATTCTGTTTATTACATGATTCTCTTTTCTGTTGGTACCACCCCAATACCAGCAGTGTACCACCGGGGTTTTGTCCCTGTTATCCGGGAATTGAACTGTTACGGTACGGTGCTGCTTCCTCTGTGACTGATACCTAATTGGTTTGGTGCTTTTATATTTTTTGCTTGTTTTCCTGGATCCATTCTAGAACTTTAAATAACGATATCAGGATCTATCCACATTCTATGCACATGGCCAAACATGCAATCTATCAGCTCATGTCCTCTTTTCTCTACATATATATACATCAGAACTGAATCCCCTATTCCAAGAAAATTTCATCTCCTCTCTTTCAATTAATCACAACAATGGCTTCTCGTCTCCTTACCTTGGTTGTTTCTCTTACTTTGCTCTATTTCCTTATCCTACAGCTCTCTCGGGTACCTATGCAGATTTTGATGCTCCAATTTCACCTACACTATAACTGAATATAATGACACCTCTAGTTTATTGATATAGTTTAACTGGCACTGATTACCAGAGAAATGTATATATCATACATATCAGAAGATTAAAATACCATTACTCAAGAAATAATCAGAATAGAATGTTTAACCCAGCTCATAAGTTACCTAATTCAAAAACACGTGCATAATAGTAATTCAAGATTGATTTGTTTCTAATCCAAACCAACTGTGACGCCTAGAATATGGAATCCGTATCCCCCGAAATAATGCGGGGTTCTGAAATGGTCAGCAGACAGCACTGTTACGCTGTAATTCATTGGTACTGTAGCAAAAACACTGTGTGGGCAGCACTCGACGCTGTAGCAGCGGTGAGAATGCAGGGGGTCCACTGCTGCTGACCATTTCAGGGGATTGTGAATTCTAGAATATGGATGCTTTTACTGTTTTACATGACTTCTAGCTATCATAATAGAATTTATTTAGTGTAACATCTTAATGTTAAACAAATGAAGAGGAAATTTGAGCCAAATTGCAGTTGTAGCATAGAAGAGTTGGAAGGTAAAAAGTGTGATATGATAGGCTGGTAGAGGTACAGTTGTAGGGAGAATAAGTCATCAGAAAATGTTCCCAAAATCATAGTGGCAGATATTACAATCCTGTAACTTACCATTTCTCTTTTCAATTTTTGACATCATTGAAACCTTATTTTATTCTCTCTTTTAGGACATGTTCTCTTTTTTAGGGAAGCTATACCTTGTTGTCTGTGATGAAAGCTGTGTGGATGGAGAACAATGGTGCAGATTGATCCAATGATCCTTGCACTCCATGAAGAAGCAAACACCGTCTGATTCGACGGTGTGTGGAGGGCAGCAAACACTGCCTGATCCTTGCACTCCACTTCTCCAACTGATTGTCTTTTGCTAGTTTTACTGGTCCTTACTCGTGATGTTTTATCTCTGTGCTGATATGTTATTTGCTCCCTGCATGTGGTTTGGTTGATGCCATGCTTGTCCTCTCTGATCCAATCTCTTCTTTCGCCACCGGGTCAACTGCTGCAAACTTTCCCATTTCTCTCACGTCAACTTTATGCATTATGAACTTTACATTTCCATTCACTTACGAGTTCCTTAGCATTTTTAATGCTAATAGAGACTAGTCCGTCTGGTCCTACTACCTAGACGGCTAGCAGTTTAGCATCACGCCCGAGCAGGTGTCGGAGATCATGGGATTTTCACATACGGCCGAGATGTTGAGATGGCCCGTTTGGGGGGACGACGTAGGGGGTACGCGGGATTCGTAAAGCAGTTGGCGGGAGTTCCTAGAGATGGCTACAAGGCGTCGCAGATCGCCCATCTGGTATTTCGTTATCTTCAGCGAGCCCTAGCCACGACGATCTTCCCGAGAGGCGAGACGGTCAGAACGATGCGTGAGTCAGAGATTTTCTTCATTTACGCGATGATTCACATCTCCAGGCGACCTGATCTGATGCTTGACGTCGCGTACTTCATGCTACAGCACGTGCTTCATGTCATACGGAACACGCATGCTGGTGGGCAGATTATGATCAGCAGGTTTGTCACCCGTTTGGCGATCTACAATGACATTATTGCTCCGCGGGGTATGATTTATCGTAATTTGCCTTGTCTTCGAGCGACAGACTCAGTACATCGACATGCCATATGTTCAGCAAGCGACCATGTTCTTGAGAGAGAGCGATATTTTCTACTTTTTATATCGAGGTCGCACATACCGGGTTCCACTCGACACGCCGGTAGATGACTCTGATCGTTCGACTTGGATCATTCATTCAGAGGACGCTCCACCTTACGTAGATGCGCCGTAGCCTGATCCTCAACCACCACAGCCTCAGCAGATGGACCCATCAGTCCTTGAGATGCTGAGGCAGATCGATGCTCAGCAGACCACATCATACGACTATATGACGACTCAGTTTGTTGCCATACACACACAGTATAGTAGTATACATCACTTAGCACCGAGTTGTCTGACATTAGTAGCAAGTTAGGACGGGTCGAGCTGCAGTAGTGTGACACACATGCCTGGATGGATGAGATGGCGGAGCAGCACCACACCATGGCTCACCGCATCTTAGAGATGCATGATTACGTGCATCTGCAAGGATGGGTGCCCAACATGGAGCTCGAGACCCCTCCCTACATCATAGGCCAGCCGAGGAGATCATCACGTACTCGTCGCACACCTCATGAGCCTTCACCATGCCGTTCTCCGCCTCAGCAGTGATTTATCACGGCTTAGTGAGTGATGTCAGAGATTGTGTGTGGTGTATCGTCTATCAAATAATACTTATATTTTCCTAATCCCACTTTTACGTCGCATCAATCGACGGTCAGTTATAGATCAGGGTCGAACCACAGAGACGGGACTTACTTCTAAACCTACTTTAAGTTCAAGTAACTATTTTTGGTGTTTTGGTATAAATTGGGGGGTTTTGCAATTAAGTTGGGTAACAAAACAAATGAGCAATAAGTAAACAGTAGTAATTAAAGCAAGAAGACAGAAACAAGCAAGTAAATAACTCAAATAATCAATAGGATAAGGGTTCCCAGGGTTTAGGATCAGATTTTACTTCAGGATTGGTTTCCTGCGGCCTGGCAGGAGGTACCTGCGGGTCTGTAAGACCTCCTACAGGGCCGCAGGGTTTTTCTGCTGAGGGGCAGGAGACCTCTGCTGGGTTATGTTATGTGTTGTGATTGGTGGTTTGACACACAAGACTAACTTAAACTCCCTCAACTGTCGTTTGTTGGTTGTTTAACAGATCAAGCAAGTCAAATACACCTTTAATTCTCTCCCGAGTACTTAAAATCAATTGAACGCGTTCTAAGGTCAGTTCAACCTCCCGGTTGAACACGAGATTCCCTTCCGGGTTGTCTCGGACTCTAACAAATCAACCTAAACAGTTCCTATATTCAGTTGATAGTTACTCAATATTAATACCGCACTAGGTTTGGCCTTCACCTACGGGTTACCAAGCAACAAGCAAGCAAACATAAGAAAAGACAAGTATCAAGCAGTTCAATATGAAAATCACGACAAATAACTCAGTTAATACATCAATCCATCCATGCAATCATTATCCTACCCTAAGAACTAAGTAAACTACTCAGATCTCATGTTCATACAACAAGAAAGCAAATAAAACAGAGAGTTCATAAATAGAGATACGATAAAACCCTTAATACTTCGTTCTCCACTGCAAGGTATGCTTCCCGGCCTTGAATCCCTCCTTAGGCGCGAAGAAACCTTGGTAAATGATGTCCAACAGCCTTCCCAGGTCTGTTGGCTTCAAGACGGCGTCCGAAGAGTCGAGAGAGGAACCCTAAAGCCTCTGGAATAACTTCCTTTTATAGGGTCTGAGGCGGTTCTGAGGCTGGGACCTTCCATATCTGTCCCTGCGTGGCCGCAGGTCCCATCAACGGGCCGCAGGGTTTAGTTCTAGCCCAGCATAAGTCTTCTAAGGTTGCAGGAGACTCTCCAGGTCGCAGGAGGTGATAACTGGGCCGCAGGGACTACCTGCTGGGCGCAGGGGTGTCTTCTGGCTCAGCAGATATCTTCCAAGATGGCAGGTAAGCCTCCAGGGCGCAGGAAAGGTCTGCTGGGGCGCAGGCAATGTTAACTGGCCGCTGGGTACACTTACTGGGGCGCAGGATAGGTTAAACTGGCCCAAATCAGGTGCTATCTCGCTCTAAGTCTCTGTGCATGCATGCAAAGGTCCAATAAAGCTCCAACATGCCATAAAACTCAGCTACACATGTCATTCATCTTCCAAAGCACCTTTCAGTTGTCGGTTTTACTTGGTCAACTGTACAAACCAAGGGACGACTGTTTGGGAGCACCCAGGACAATCCCGCAACCATGTTCATCAGTTGTTTTGCCAGGTTAGATGAACTCAACCCAGGTTACGACATTTCTGGCACTTCGCAACTAGCCATATATGGAATCTACCTAACTCTCAATGATTGGAAGTGAGAAGTGGATGTGTACGTGATTTTGTGGATTCTCACAAGTCACTCCGCTAGGCACTTTGCGTGCTTTGGTAGACTCACTATACTCTCAAGATCACTCTCAACTGGTGTTCGGTGTGTGTAAGGTAAGTTTCACCATTCTCATTGTTTTGACGCAAGCGCCAGGCACAACGAGTAGTCTTTTGTTCTAATCCCTCCAAGATCACACGAGGTGAACTCTTCTTTGGGCATGGGTGCTTTTTCTTGGATATAACACCAAACACTAGGGATTTAGCAGCTAAGGCAGGGTTCCCTTGTGACCCAATGGAACCTGTAAGGGACAGGCACCGAACCCTGTCCATTCTAATTATTGCAGGTCGGAATGGACAACACCTGCCTTTCTTGCGGAACTTGGATAATTCATTTAAGGTGGGTGAAAATGTGTATCAGTGCACATATATGCGGAATCTCACATCCCTCCAATGATTTGTGCCTTAGGCATTTAGTGGATCTCACATTTCACTCATTGTTCCACTCAGTTGGTGTGTGTGTTGGTAAGTTTCACCAAGGTAAGGTTTCCCCATTCAGATAAGGTTAAACAACACATACCAGATAAGGCAGGAAACTGCTCCAAATGTCAAGGAAATGAACCTACAAGTCAGAATAGAGGCACAACACAACAATTGCAATAATATGCCCTTGATTGCAGTTATTTGGACCAATAAGGCTCAAGTTTATACCAAAAGACCCGGTTTTACCCTAAAGAATATATGTGTGAAATACACACATCAAATCTCCCCATGCTTAAACCTTTGCTTGTCCTCAAGCAAATCAATTACAAACCGGACTTTGGTATGAACTTGGAAAAAGGTAAAGAGATAGAAATACTGCCTGAATTTGGTCTTCTCGGAATAATTACCAGGGTTTCATGCACTTCATGTCATGCTACAGGTGCTGTTTGGGGGTCTCACTACGTCGTATGAGGTTCTGGTTCACCCTGCTGGTCGCAGGTACCTCCTGCTGGGCGCAGGTACCTCCTGCTGGGGCGCAGGAAAACCAAAAACAGGCAGTTGGAGCCCCAATTTCACAGATTAACTTGTTTTCTCTTCCTGAAACATTCAAAAACACTAACACCAAGTGCACACATAAGATGGAACAAACAAAAAGAAATTAAAGAAAGAAACAAAAGAAAACTAACTTTGTACAACTAATTTTTTTGTGTTTTGTTGGTTTTTCCATTTTTTTTTTTTTTTTCTGTATATACAATGCAAATACCCAAGTAAATATGCATGATGCAAACAACTAAACTACAGATAAACACTCAGGTTTGTACAAACTCCCTCCCCACGCTGAACCATGCATTGCCCTCAATGCACAGCTCCATAAATACTGAAAATAAAAGAAAGGGAACAGATACAACCTGAGTGAAGATGCCAGCGGGGCTGCTGGCGGTGCTATCTCATCCCTGCGAGGTGCTATGGTCAGCTGGACCCCTCCTGCGCCTCCTCCTCTCATGTCTCTCCTCTCTCGCTGCAGCTCCTAACTCCAAGTCAGCAACTCTGGTGGTCAACTCATGCAGGGAGTAGGAGTATGCCCGCTGGTCAGTACGCATATCAAGAAGGGTCCGATGTGTAGTACGTCCCTGATTCTGCACCTCAAGTAGGGTCTGGTGGTGGGAACGCTGATCGGTGCGTATGTCAGTGAGCATAATGTGCATCTGTGGCCACCCAAACTCACCGGGCATGCCCTGTGGGTGCTCATCCGGGTCAGGAAAATATGTATGTGAGGGTCCCGCATGATGGAAAACGTGGGATGGGCTTGCATAAGCACCTGCCGGGACCTGCACATGGATGAAAGTGGGCGTAGCCTCATCGGATACATACTCCTCCATACGCCAAGACCTATCATTGTAAGGATCGAGGGAATGTGAAAGAGGAAGAGTGAAAGAACCACGAGATGTCCGCCAGGTGAGTCTCGGCCCCTCGGGAGTAGGAGTAATGGTGAGCCACTGATAGGCGCTGAGCTTCCCGAGGTCCACAGTAATGGGAGGAGCAATCCGATGTCTAGTCTCAATGTCAACCTGCAGGTAAGAGGCAATGCAGGTAATATATGACCCGCAGGTAATCTGCCCGGTGGTCCTACCGTGAGCTCGGATGGATATCCAGTGTCGCACCATCAGCATCATCAGATCGGGCCTCTTGAATCTATCTCTTCGGTGTCTCAGCATAGTCGCGAGGAGTCGTAGATCATCATGTGTGGGCCGGAGGGAGGACTCGCCGCGCGCGAAAACAGTAAATGATAGAGTCCTGCACAAGAAACGGAGAGATGGGTGAATAATCATATTGACCCGAAGGTCATTAGTTGCAGAAGCACCCAACTCCTGCCCAGTAATTCGGTACCAAAAATCAGCTCTACCTGTTGGCAGGTGCTCTCCCTCCTCTGTTTCAGGACCATAACCAATGTATTCAGTTTCAGGTTCAGGGAAACCAAACCATCCCCTCATGACACTAAGGTAGACCTCATAATACTCACCCATCATAAGAAAACTAATATAGGGTTCATCATCTTCGGGCTCATAAAGAGTGACCGAAGCTAAGAAATCATGGGTGAGCTCGGTAAAAGCAACATGGTCACGAGCGATATCCCAGAATCGCTGTCCTAAACCCACACGCCTAGTCAACACATCAAAATCCTCATTGATACCCAATTGATCAACCACAGAAAGATCAATAATGGGGGAAGAAATAACCGACTTAACACGGATACGCTCAATATGGTCGACATAATTCCTTTCTTCTTGTGTCATACGGTGGGACCGAGAGGTCTCACGACCTGACCGTGTGCGTGGCATGGTTGGTTTACACAATTGGGTTGGTACTGAGGCTGGTATCAAAGAATAAACACAGTAATTGGACCAATTTCCACCAACCACAGTTCAATTTACCCAATTACAGCACCAATTACAGTTCTAAACAACAATCCGTGGATAAAATAAAGATTAAGGAAAGAAATCACCGGATCGAAGCAGAAATTGCCAAAATTGAGCAAACCAGCGGCAGGCAGGGGTACCAGCGGCGGCGCAGGGTGATCAAACGGCGGCGCAGGGGGATGGCCTCTGTGTTGGCCCTCGGTTCTGACAGCAGCAGCAAAGGTAGACGCAGAGAAACCCAGCGGCGGCGCAGGGTTCTTCAACGGCGGCGCAGGGAGGTCTTGGCTGTTGCTCTTCGAAGGTGGTTTGCAAACTGACCAGCGGTGGCGCAGGGCCGTCGACCGGGGCGCAGGAGCTTCGTGCGGCGCGCAGGGTACTTCAACGGCGGCGCAGGGTTGAAAAATTGAAGAGAAAATTTAAGAAAAATGAGAAGGGGAAGAAGAGAGAAAGAAAGAAAGAAGGGGGTTCGGGTAAGAAGAGAGAGAGAGAGAAAAGGCAGGGGAGAGGAAGTAAGGGGAAAGAAGAGAGGAGAAAAAGAGGAAAAGAAAGGAAAAATGAGGGGAAACTAAGGAAAAAGAAATATGCAGATGCTAAATGCTAAAAAGAAAGAAAATATGCAAATGCAAAAAAAAAAAAAAAAAAAAAAAAAAATATGCAAATGTTGAAGCAAATATTGAATATTTACAGTTATTTACAGTTTTTATGTTACCCTCCCCATGCTTACCTTTGCACCATCCTCGGTGCCCAAATTCGAAAGTAAAGTAAGAGAAAAGGTAAGGGGAAGGGATACTCCCTCAACGTAGATACGGTTCAGCCCATGGGCACCACGGGCTCGGAGGTATCCTTGTTTCTGCCCACCAACTAGCATCCACACGCCAAGAGTTTGGTTGCGCGATTGGACGACCCCACCATTTAGGATCCACTTTCATACGGGGTGTTCGTCGGGGTGCAGTTGGGCGAGCGTCTTGTGTTGGAGACTTGTTTATAGTTCGAGTCGCCTTCTTCTTCTGTTTACGGATATCCCTCTTGATTTCCGCAAGTGTGATCGTCAAGTCAACGTCGTTGATAGGCTCAGAAGTCATGCGGGGGGTCCTCCTAACTGTAGCTTTCCAAGGCATCTTGATGCTTGGCTTAGGAACAGCTAAAACGTAGAAAATTACCCTCTGGTTGGTACCCAACTGGTGGTTGATGGATGTCTGCCACCAGGTTATTACTGCGCAGGCTGGGCAGGAAAAGGAAAGAAGGAGAAACAAGCAGAATTTTGGTTGCAAAATGAAAATTTATGATAAAGAGAATGAGGGAAGGTGGGGTAAGAATATAGAACCAGATGGAGGCAAATAAGGCAAGTTAATAACCCTTCCAACTCTGTTTCATCAGCTTTCCTTATCTGTCCCGCAGGACTCCACCTTCCATTTCAACCTTACTGGGCCGCAGGCCATCCTGATATGGCCGCAGGACACCTTTACAGGACCGCAGGCCATCCTTACAGGGCCGCAGGGGACCTTTACAGGGCCGCTGGGTCCCCTTACAGGGCGGCAGACAACTCTGTTATGCTGCTGGTTGATCCTTCCGATTCCTGTATATCAAAAATACTAACAAACCTAGCGTACCGCATGAGAGAGAACAGAAAAAAAAAATAAAATATAAACAAATGAAAGCACAAAATCAAAGAAAAAAGAAAAGAAAGACCAAAAATTTTGTCCCTTGGGTTGCCTCCCAAGCAGCGCTTGTTTACGGTCCCGAGCTTGACCTTATTGCGTCTAAGTTTCTGCTGAGATAGGCTCGAGCAGGTCCAAGTTCAGGCGCTCGTCATGATTTTTGTCGGCAATGTACGTCTTGAGACGCTGACCATTCACCTTGAAGATTCGACCGTCATTGCCCGAAATGTCCACTGCTCCGAAAGGGTAGACCTTCCTCACCGTGAAGGGTCCGGACCATCGAGACTTGAGCTTGCCTGGAAATAGCCTTAACCTAGAATTAAACAAAAGTACAAGGTCACCTTCTTTAAAGTCACGGCGCGAAATGCGCTCGTCATGCACCTTCTTTGTGCGTTCCTTGTAAATTCGGGCATTCTCATAGGCTTGAAGACGCATTTCCTCCAACTCGTGCAAGTCGAGGATACGCTTCTCCCCAGCGGCTTGTAGCTCCATGTTGAGCATGCGTGTGGCCCAGTATGCCTTGTGTTCAATCTCGACGGGCAAGTGGCAGGGCTTCCCGTAGACTAGCATGAACGGGCTCATCCCAAGTGGCGTCTTGAAAGCGGTGCGGTATGCCCAAAGTGCGTCGCTGAGCTTGAAAGCCCAATCCTTCCTTGTCGCCGACACCGTCTTCTCCAAAATAGACTTGATTTGCCTGTTAGACACTTCAACTTGCCCGTTAGTTTGAGGATGATAAGGAGTTGCTACCTTGTGGGTTACCCCATGTCGTTTCAGAAGTTGCTCAAACTGGCGGTTGATGAAGTGTTTGCCCCCGTCACTTATCACAACGCGCGGCACTCCAAAGCGCGGGAAGATCACATCCTTGAAAAGGCGCTTGACAGAGTTACCATCCGCTTTAGCACAAGCTATTGCCTCTACCCATTTTGACACATAGTCCACTGCCACAAGAATGTGCTCATTACCATTTGAAGAGGGAAATGGCCCCATGAAGTCGATTCCCCATACATCAAAAATTTCGACCTCCAGAATGGGCTGTTGTCGCATCTCGCTGCGCCTTGATATGTTTCCGGTTCTTTGGCACTCGTCGCATGATTGCACGAAAGAATGTGCATCCTTGAAGAGGGTTGGCCAAAAGAAACCTGACTGCAAGACTTTGGCGGCAGTTCTTGGTGAAGAAGCGTGCCCTCCGTAAGCAGATGAATGGCAATGGAAAAGAATTGTATGTACCTCCTCTTTCGGCACACAACGCCTAATCATCCCGTCAATGCCGACTTTGAAGAGGAAAGGCTCTTCCCAGATGTAGTGCTTAGCATCAGCTTTGAACTTTTTCCTTTGTTGGTATGTCATGTCTTTCGGAATCACGCCGGCACAATGAAAGTTGGCAAGATCGGCATACCAAGGTACCGGAGGGATTCCAGAGGAGGCAGCAAGAGCTTCCTGCCTGAGCGCAGGTGAAGCCTGCGGGGTAGCAGGGAGCTCCTGCGGGTTAGCAGGGAAGTCCTGCGGGGTGGTAGGGAAGTCATGCGGGGCAGCAGGGTTTTCACAGGCAGTATACAGGGAATAGAGTTGTTCTCCGGGGATTGAGTCATCGATCGGTACACGGTCCTTTTCTTCACCAACCCAATGCAGTCTTGACAAATGGTCAGCCACAGAATTTTCCGACCCCTTCTTATCTCGGATTTCAATGTCAAATTCTTGCAAAAGCAAAACCCAACGAATAAGACGTGGCTTTGCATCCTTTTTGGCGAGAAGATACCTTAGTGCAGCATGGTCGGTGTAGATGATGATCTTAGATCCGACCAGATAAGTGCGAAATTTCTCGAGAGCATACACTACCGCCAAAAGCTCCTTTTCTGTTGTGGTGTAGTTGGCTTGCGCAGAATCAAGGACTTTGCTCGCATAGCAGATGGCAACGGGTTTCTTGTCCTTCTTTTGGCCAAGAACGGCCCCCACAGCATAATCACTTGCGTCGCACATGATCTCGAAGGGTTGAGACCAATCCGGGGGCTGGAGAATCGGGGCAGACATGAGGGCTTCCTTCAACCTGACAAAAGACTTAGCACACTCATCAGAAAAATCAAATTCATTATCTTTTATCAGAAGGTTTGTTAGGGGCTTAGCAATTCGGGCGAAATCTTGAATGAATCGTCGATAGAAGCCGCAATGGCCGAGAAAGCTTCGCACGTCCTTAACAGTTTTAGGCACGCACATTTGCTCGATCACTTCTATCTTCGCCTTATCCACCTCTATGCCTTTTCCAGATACCTTGTGTCCCAAGACTATGCCTTCTTCCACCATGAAGTGGCATTTCTCCCAATTGAGCACCAAGTTAGTCTCCTCGCACCGCTGTAAAACTTTGCACAAATTTTCAAGACAAGAGTTAAAAGAAGTACCAACAACAGAAAAATCATCCATGAAAATTTCAACTTCCTTTTCAATATAGGCAGAGAAAATTCCCATCATTGCCCTTTGGAAAGTGGCCGGCGCATTACACAAACCAAACGGCATCCTACGATAGGCGAAGGTGCCATACGGACATGTGAACGTCGTTTTCTCCATATCTGCAAAGTGAATTGGAATCTGGAAGAAACCGGAGTATCCATCGAGATAGCAGAAATGGGAGTGATTTGCCAAGCGCTCAAGCATTTGATCAACAAACGGCAATGGGAAGTGGTCCTTGCGTGTCGCAGCGTTGAGTTTGCGGTAATCGATACACATCCTCCACCCAGTCGTGGGTCGCATTTGAACCATTTCTCCCTTCTCATTTTGAACAACTGTGTGCCCCCCTTTCTTGGGCACCACATGAATCGGACTCACCCATTTGCTGTCGGAAATAGGAAAAATAACGTCAGCCTCACGCAACTTAAGAATTTCCTTCTTTACCACGTCTTGGAGCACGGGGTTGAGTCGTCTTTGTTGTTGCACCGATGGCTTGTGATCATCCTCCAGATGTATTCGGTGCTCACAAATAGCTGGGCTGAGCCCCTTGATGTCATTAATGGAGTACCCAATGGCCCTCCTGTGAAGTCTCAACTTTTCCAAAAGCTTGTTAGTCTCATTGGGGCTCAAGTGAGCACCCACAATAACAGGAAAAGATTTTTCTTCATCAAGAAACTCATACCTGAGGTTGTCGGGCAGCGGCTTAAGTTCTACCTTTTTAGGGGTGTCAAGTGGCGGAATTCTGCCCTCACCGGGCTCTGGATCAGATGTCTGCGGGGGCGCAGGTCCTTCCTGCTGGGGCGCAGGGCCTTCCTGCTGGGAGGCAGGGGTCACCTGCTGGCTCGCAGGGGACACCTGCAGGTCATCCAAGACCTTCTGCGGGTAGCAGACATCAGCATTGACAGCCGAAACATGCGCCTCTCCATCCGCTGAAACATGAATCATTGTCGCGCAATACGACACTTCCGAGTCCATAACCTCCTGAAATTGAGCTAAAAAGTCAGAATGGTACCTTAGAAGATCGCATTGTCGCTCGAGGAAGCCTTCTTGCACTTCTTGGACCATCTCGTCAATGATGTCTACTTGGTAGCACTCGTCGGGGATGTCGGGATATTTCATCGCTTGATCGACTTGGAATTGCACTTTTTCTCCCCCAACAGTCATGGTAAGCGTGCCTTGGTGTGTGTCAAACACGGTGCGGGCAGTTCTAAGGAAAGGGCGACCGAGGATTATCGGTACCTCCTTATCTTCTTTCATGTCCACAACCACGAAATCACCGGGCACAAAGAATTTTCCAACTTGCACAGGCACATCCTCCACTATTCCCAATGGCAAACGCGTAGAAGAATCCGCAAGCTGCAGAGTCATGCGGGTGGCCTTGAGCTCCCCCACACCAATCCTTTTAAAGACTGTGTGAGGCATAAGACTCACGCTCGCACCCAAGTCACATAGAGCCTTTTTGATCACAGCTTTTCCAATGGTGCAAGGGATAGTGAACTTACCCGGATCGCCAAGCTTTGGAGGTAGCTCACGACTCACGACTGCGCTACATTCCAAGTTGAGTTGCACGCTGCCGCAATCCTTCAAACTCCTCTTGTTTGACAAGAGATCTTTCAAACTCCCCGGCAACGGCGCCAATTTGATGTCAGAGATTGTGTGTGGTGTATCGTCTATCAAATAATACTTATATTTTCCTAATCCCACTTTTACGTCGCATCAATCGACGGTCAGTTATAGATCAGGGTCGAACCACAGAGACGGGACTTACTTCTAAACCTACTTTAAGTTCAAGTAACTCTTTTTGGTGTTTTGGTATAAATTGGGGGGTTTTGCAATTAAGTTGGGTAACAAAACAAATGAGCAATAAGTAAACAGTAGTAATTAAAGCAAGAAGACAGAAACAAGCAAGTAAATAACTCAAATAATCAATAGGATAAGGGTTCCCAGGGTTTAGGATCAGATTTTACTTCAGGATTGGTTTCCTGCGGCCTGGCAGGAGGTACCTGCGGGTCTGTAAGACCTCCTACAGGGCCGCAGGGTTTTTCTGCTGAGGGGCAGGAGACCTCTGCTGGGTTATGTTATGTGTTGTGATTGGTGGTTTGACACACAAGACTAACTTAAACTCCCTCAACTGTCGTTTGTTGGTTGTTTAACAGATCAAGCAAGTCAAATACACCTTTAATTCTCTCCCGAGTACTTAAAATCAATTGAACGCGTTCTAAGGTCAGTTCAACCTCCCGGTTGAACACGAGATTCCCTTCCGGGTTGTCTCGGACTCTAACAAATCAACCTAAACAGTTCCTATATTCAGTTGATAGTTACTCAATATTAATACCGCACTAGGTTTGGCCTTCACCTACGGGTTACCAAGCAACAAGCAAGCAAACATAAGAAAAGACAAGTATCAAGCAGTTCAATATGAAAATCACGACAAATAACTCAGTTAATACATCAATCCATCCATGCAATCATTATCCTACCCTAAGAACTAAGTAAACTACTCAGATCTCATGTTCATACAACAAGAAAGCAAATAAAACAGAGAGTTCATAAATAGAGATACGATAAAACCCTTAATACTTCGTTCTCCACTGCAAGGTATGCTTCCCGGCCTTGAATCCCTCCTTAGGCGCGAAGAAACCTTGGTAAATGATGTCCAACAGCCTTCCCAGGTCTGTTGGCTTCAAGACGGCGTCCGAAGAGTCGAGAGAGGAACCCTAAAGCCTCTGGAATAACTTCCTTTTATAGGGTCTGAGGCGGTTCTGAGGCTGGGACCTTCCATATCTGTCCCTGCGTGGCCGCAGGTCCCATCAACGGGCCGCAGGGTTTAGTTCTAGCCCAGCATAAGTCTTCTAAGGTTGCAGGAGACTCTCCAGGTCGCAGGAGGTGATAACTGGGCCGCAGGGACTACCTGCTGGGCGCAGGGGTGTCTTCTGGCTCAGCAGATATCTTCCAAGATGGCAGGTAAGCCTCCAGGGCGCAGGAAAGGTCTGCTGGGGCGCAGGCAATGTTAACTGGCCGCTGGGTACACTTACTGGGGCGCAGGATAGGTTAAACTGGCCCAAATCAGGTGCTATCTCGCTCTAAGTCTCTGTGCATGCATGCAAAGGTCCAATAAAGCTCCAACATGCCATAAAACTCAGCTACACATGTCATTCATCTTCCAAAGCACCTTTCAGTTGTCGGTTTTACTTGGTCAACTGTACAAACCAAGGGACGACTGTTTGGGAGCACCCAGGACAATCCCGCAACCATGTTCATCAGTTGTTTTGCCAGGTTAGATGAACTCAACCCAGGTTACGACATTTCTGGCACTTCGCAACTAGCCATATATGGAATCTACCTAACTCTCAATGATTGGAAGTGAGAAGTGGATGTGTACGTGATTTTGTGGATTCTCACAAGTCACTCCGCTAGGCACTTTGCGTGCTTTGGTAGACTCACTATACTCTCAAGATCACTCTCAACTGGTGTTCGGTGTGTGTAAGGTAAGTTTCACCATTCTCATTGTTTTGACGCAAGCGCCAGGCACAACGAGTAGTCTTTTGTTCTAATCCCTCCAAGATCACACGAGGTGAACTCTTCTTTGGGCATGGGTGCTTTTTCTTGGATATAACACCAAACACTAGGGATTTAGCAGCTAAGGCAGGGTTCCCTTGTGACCCAATGGAACCTGTAAGGGACAGGCACCGAACCCTGTCCATTCTAATTATTGCAGGTCGGAATGGACAACACCTGCCTTTCTTGCGGAACTTGGATAATTCATTTAAGGTGGGTGAAAATGTGTATCAGTGCACATATATGCGGAATCTCACATCCCTCCAATGATTTGTGCCTTAGGCATTTAGTGGATCTCACATTTCACTCATTGTTCCACTCAGTTGGTGTGTGTGTTGGTAAGTTTCACCAAGGTAAGGTTTCCCCATTCAGATAAGGTTAAACAACACATACCAGATAAGGCAGGAAACTGCTCCAAATGTCAAGGAAATGAACCTACAAGTCAGAATAGAGGCACAACACAACAATTGCAATAATATGCCCTTGATTGCAGTTATTTGGACCAATAAGGCTCAAGTTTATACCAAAAGACCCGGTTTTACCCTAAAGAATATATGTGTGAAATACACACATCAGTGAGCTTTCTTTTTCTCTATTTATTTTCTTTCAATTTATTTATTGCACCGAGACGTTGCATTAGATAGGTTTGGGGGATAAAATGGAGAATTGTATATGTATCCTAGAATTTCGTTTGTTTGCTTTATGTTTGTCTACGTTATTTATTTTGACATGTGTTTTTATTAGAGTTTTAAAAGAAAATTTTGATATTTAAACTCATTTTCGTGATTTCAATGGTATAATGTCATGCACACCAAAATATTTTATTGTTTTTATGCATTTAAAAAAAACAAAAAGATTTTATTTACATGTTTACTTCTCGTTTTGCATAAAAAAAAATTAAAAATACAAAAAATCATAAAATTTAAAAAAAATTGAGATAATTAATGCACTAAATAATCTTTGATCGATGAATTTAACTAATTCACTCATCCTTAGATGGATCTTTGGTCAGGAATTTGTTGTGCTATTTTCATTAAACCATAAGTATTTCGAAAAGGGTTTTCTATACCAATTTGAGTTATGGTACTTTAGTGATAGTAGTCTTGAATTAGCGGACTCGTTTTACAATGTGTAAGCCAAGTCTCAGACGCATTATTTCAAGGATTACCGAAAGACTTGGAGTCCGTAGAAAACCTTGCGCGAGACTCAAAAATCCTTTCTTAATCGAACTTAATTGAACAAAGGTGTAAATTGCAAAAAAAATGAGCAATATGTAGGGTTGAAGTCCTTAGGACAGATACACCCGCATATATAAAAAAATAAAAAATAAAACAAAAACAAAAAAATATTGAGAGGAAAAATGAGTGAACCAAAAAACAGATAGATGCACAATGAAAAAAGTCAATAGCATCAGGGCACAATTTACACCCTTAATTAAATTTTTTTTTTCAATGAATTTTCTGGAATTGGCTTACACTTGTAGGATTGAAGAAAAGAATTCGAGATTTACTTATCTAAAACATCACAATAACTTGTTGGTAAAGAAGTAAATATTTTTTTCTCGATTAGAATACTTATGGATTTGATAAAAATAGAACAATCGATTTCTTTAAATTTACCAAAGACTTTGACGAAGGGCTTGTTCAGTAGCGGGTTAATAATCTCACCAAAAACATGTTTTTATTTTTGCATGTAGTTTAATTCTTGTTCTTTATTTTCGATTTATACAAAACCAAAAATTGTGTTTGTGATGTGAAGAAGACCATTGAAAAATATTCAAATAAGTTGAATACCAATTTCTCTTTTTTTTCAAATATTTTCAAGATCACATGTGAAAACAAATGCGTAATGTTAGAGTCTAGTTTAGATACTTGGTGTAAAATGACATAACTAGCTCTTGGAAATTCTTGTAAGTTTTTGGACTTTCTTGAGGACAAGCAAATATTAGGCTTGGGGGAATTTGATAAAGCCAAATTATGCATGCATTTATCTAGAATTAAGTGTGTAATTTAAGCCAAATTTAGGGTAATTTAGAGTCAAACAAACAAGTTTTTATCTCAAAAAGAGTTCGAGTCACTACCTTGCAGTGTTTTAATGCAAAACAAGTATTTGAAGCAAAATGAACACAATAGAAGGCTTCAGAGCAAGCTAGGATGCAAGTTGGAGCATTTGGACCATCTGCCAGGTCAATTGCGGCCGCATGAACCATCCTTGCGGCCACAGTCAACCTCTACAAAGCACACAAAGCATTCTCGACTTCATTACAGGCGCAAGGTACATCCTTGCGGCCGCAATGTAAGTTGAGACCATTACCAGAGATTGCAGCACCCATTTCCAGCATCACTGCGAGTGCAAGCCATTTAGCAGTTCCAGAAGTATGTTTTTAGAATTTTGCTTCCCTATAAACACCAGTAGTTATTAGACAGCAAGGACGTGCTTTTTCACGAATTTTAGCCAGTTACAAAAGGATTAGAACTTAGAGTTTTCACAGAAGAAGGAAGAAGAAGAAGAAGAGAAGAAGAAGTCCTTTCTTGGAGCAAAACTTGGTTGTATATCTCTATCTTTCCCTATTTTTCTTTGGAACTCTATCATTTTAGCCCCTTAGCCATGTCTGACTAAGTTGTATGAGAATTTGTTAGGATGACTTGAAACTCTTGTTGCAATACTTGTTTGAGTAATGAAATTTCATATGCGATTCTATGATTTGCTTTTTATTTTATTTGTTGCAATCTCATGAATTGTTATCTTAGGATTTAATATTAAACCTTGATCATATAAAGCAATATAAAGCAAAGTAATTAATTGGCTAAGTACTAAAAGGTGACGCTAATTGATTGTGAATTTTATCCTTATGACTTGCTTGCTATTTGAATTGTTTAATTTTAAGATTTGATATTTGCAATAGAGATATTGGATATTCGATCTAGACCATAGGAAGTAGGGTAATTAAAGAACTAAGTACCGAGATGTGACGTTTGTTAATTACAGGTTTTAGCTAACTATTCTAACAAATTATATCAAGTACCGAAAGGTGAAATATGATGACTTAGAATAATTAGGACGGTATGAACTTAATGAATTTTGACTAGTTTAACCAAGTACCGAGAGGTGAAGCCATAACTAGTGCAAACACAGTATCTAAATAGAAATATCACTTGATACCAAAGTCTGAAAATCATACCATCATAATACCAACAAATTGATTACTAAACAGGTATCAATAATTATGGATAGTACATTTTAACAAACCATAATTCATTTGTTAAATTGAGTTAGAATTCACATCACTTTCAATTTTTCCTTTAGTAAAACAGCGAATAATCCAAATCTGAAACTTTTCTTTTCGCTTTTGTTTTTGCTTAAATCTGAAAGTTTAAATTCGACTTGTCCTTGTGAATTAGACCCCTAAGTACTATAATAGACGGTTGTATACTTGCGACCTCTATCGAGCAACTAGAGTTAGTAAAACTCTACATCACAAACAGGCCACCACAATGTTGAGAATGCATAATGTGTAGATATATAGTATTGGTTGATATTAATTAGGTTCAATTCTATTAGTTCTTATATTTTGCTCTCATGGCAGAATCTGATCTGATCTGAAAATTTCATTCGACCTGAATCTGATCCAATCTGATATTTTGATGAAGTAAAACTAACCTGAATCCGACCAGACCTGACTCGACAAGTAACCCGAGTGAAGTGACATATGAGAATCCAAATCCGACCCAACATAATCACGATAACCTGTAACTCGAATCTTAGCATCACTTAAGGACTCGAAACCCGACTTGACCCAACATAAGATGACTCATAACTCGACCTGAAGCGATAATATGGACCCAAAATGCGACCCGACTCGATCTGGCCTAACTTTACCAGAGATTACTTGTAAATCGATCCGATCCGATCTTGCCTATATTATAATCTAATTTTGCTAGCAAATTGGCATTAGAGAAAGTCAAGATTTAAATACTCAATTTAATAACACGACCCAATCTCATCCGCCCGAACCCAAAACTCGAAAAAACTCAAAAGTTGTTAGTGTTTCTGTTAGATTTGTGTTCTAAAAATTATCTTTTGCTGATTACTTTTATGTTATATTTATGAATTGGATGTTATTCACATCTTGTTCCATGAGTTCTATATTCATATTTAGATGTGTTCAAGAAGATGCACTTGGTCTTGAACCGCATAACTCTAAATATAATGAATATACAACTCTAAAATGTTTACAGGTCTTGGATATTAGCAGGAACACTAATATACCATATAAGACTGTCGTGTTGATTAAAAGTACGCTGTAGTTCTGCAAACGTTGATAAAAGATTATCATTTAATAACACGAATATATGAAATGTTTCATATATTAAACAAACCTAATAGATAAAATAGATAAAAGCATTATATGGATTGTGTTTGTGTCATTGATGTTTTTATCGTGTCTTTGATTCTAAGATTGAGACATGTATTTTTTTCACATGAGAGATGTATAACGTGATTATTATTAAAAGCTACTTATAACAAGTAGTGATAAAAGTAATAGTCCTTTATATATAACTTGTGCGGGAAAATGATATTTGTCAAGAGCATCATTGCCACTCAGTAATAATGAGAAATGATATTTTGTGGGCCCCTTGGTAAAGTAGAATTATAAATGGATCCAATATAACTGAAATGCAGTTATAATTTTATAATTTACTTAATGGAGACCAAGAAACAATTATAATACAAAGATGACACAATCATACTTTGTATAATAATTATAATATCATAAGGCAAGGAATAGACACAAGGAATGTTAATGATAATATTACTAGAAGGATCGTGTTTTGTAAATATTTACTAAACATCTGTGTTATTTGGGTAACTGTAAGGTATAGTTAGAATACCACTTACAATTTATGGAATAAAATGTTTTATCTCATTGCCAACATAACATAGATCCTCAACATAGGTCACACCAACTGAACGGGAAACAAGAATAAATATTTTAATATATTTTTATGTACGAGATTTCATGTTGCATGAAATAAAGGTACATATTGGAATTATTAAAATATTATGTCACGTGATGTGACTTCCTAGCGGGAAAATAAATTTATTGAAAAGTGTATATTATGAGTATAATATAAGTTTCATTATTATAATAATATGAGATATAAATTTATTTATTTAAAGCCCAAAGACCAATATAATTTATTTAACAAATAAAGAGATAGAGAAGAGATTCATAATTATGGCTTCAAATTCGGGTCAGATTTTAAGGCTCATTTAAACAGGAATTTGAAAGGTCAAAAGATAACCAATCTAGACAAATGACCTATGAAAATTGAAGCCCTTGAAGTGTAGAATCCAATGGTGAAGATTTGAGGTCGTTTGGAGGTCTCCAGAGAAAGTTATGGCGGTTTTAGTGCTGAAAGGTCAGCAGTTAATGTGTCGGTTTAAATTTCATTAGTGCCTTAATTTCTAAAGGAATTTGAAGAGTTTTGATATGATGTTTAGAGCCTATAAATATCATATTTAGCCAGAGATTATGGGGTTACAACTTCAACTAAGTTTTTCTCTTCCTCGAAAGATTTGCTAAATATTTATCGATTAAGCAATCTATTACGTAACGGGCGATAAAGCTAGGAGCGGACGAAGAGGACGCTAGCACGAACTGGACGCCGTTCTTGTTTCGGGTTCAAGATGAACCGAAGAGGAATAGAGCTACGTTAAAGACCATATGTATGGTATCACAATTCCTCTTGTAGGAACATATATGATTGTGATTAGTGATGCAAACAAATGAAATAAAATTAGCAATAATGAAACTAGAGTTGTGACGAAGGGTCGGGTCGGGTCGGGCACGAGTCGACCCGCACGGGTTCAAGGGTCCGACGGGTCACGGGTCCCCGGGTCTCAAGGGTCTCACGGGTTGGGTTTGCATGGGTCCAAAGTCCGAAAGGGCAACCCGACCCGTGATAGACCCCCACGGGTCTCACGGGCACGGGTCGGGTCGGGTCGGGGCAAGGGTCGGGTCCGGCACGGGTCACGGGTTTGTGGGGGGCGGGTCCGACCCGGCGGGATTTTCAAATTTTTTTTTTTGAATTTTAAAGTTTGTAAATGATAAATGCCTCTACAAAATCCGGAAAAATCCCAAAAAAATTAAAAAAATGAACAAAAATTCAGAAAAAAATTTGTAATATTTTAAAAAATATATTTTATAATTATATCATTTTTATTTATGATATTTCTTAAAATAAAAAATATTCATATAATGTTCAAAAAAACTCTAAATTCTCAATAAATTCGAAAAAATGTTAAAAAAATAAAAAATGCACAAGGGTTGGGTTCAAGGGTCGGGTCCAAGGGTCGGGCACGGGTCGGGTCAAGGGTCCGGCGGGTCGGGTCTAGCACGGGTCCAACGGTCAAGAGGGCGTCTCGTCCCACCCAAAACCCGTGGGTCCATTTTTCACGGGTCGGGCACGGGTCTACCACGGGCACGGGTCGGGCACGAGTCGGGTCACGGGCGGGTCCGCTCCCGGGGACCTTATCACACCTCTAAATGAAACGATCCTAGATGTTATCGGATAAATTTTTTTAATTTTTATCCGATTCGCATCATGAAATCCTTCAGTTTCCCCGACTCGCAACTCTACCCGATTTGGCCCGATCCGACTCATGACTTGAAAATTGTCAACAATGGCCGACCTGAATCTCAACCTGGTCTCGCCCAACCCGCCCTGTTACTCGAAAAGAGAGATCGAAGCGGTCCGACAGTATCTCGCATGACCCGAGAAAATATTTTCTAGTGAATTTTTTTGCACTAGAGGGGTGCGCTTTCATCTCGATTGTTGGATTAAGATCAGACGCTTGACCACCAACGATATAATGCAGGAGAATTTTTGTATTGTTAAATTAGGGAGTTGAAATTAGATCAGACAATCATGAAGAGTGCACCCCTCTGGTGCAAAATAAGTGCACCAGATGATATTGTTCCCGCCTGATCCGACTCATGACCAAAAAATTGTCGACACTTGACGACACGATCTGATCTGACCTGACCCGACTCACAACTCGATTATCATCGACAATCAAACTAACCGAACCGTCCAACCCGTCGATTTGCCACCTCCATAGGAGACGCAAGTT
>CAXKVX010001129.1:0-61353 GCA_964058865.1 Eleocharis quinqueflora
CGAACAATGTTTCAAAACTAATTCAGATAAAATTACCATGAAAGACATCCCCTATGCGTCCCTTGTAGGCAGTCTCGTGTATGCCCAAGTATGCACGAGACCGGACATAGCCTATATTACAGGAATGCTAGGGCGATACTTAAGTAATCCAGGAATGGAGCACTGGAAAGCAATAAAGAGGATGCTTAGGTACCTGAAGAAAACAAGAGACTATATGCTCACATATCGGAGATCGAAAAAGCTCGAGGTCATTGGATATACCGATTCTGATTTTGGAGGTTGCGTAGATAGCATGAAGTCGACATTAGAATACATCTTCATGATGGCAGGTGGTGCTTTATCATAGAAGAGTGCTAAACAGACACTAATAGCACCTTCTATAATCGCGACCGAGTTCATTGCATGCTATGAAGCCTCAAATCATAGTGTGTGGCTCAAGAATTTTGTCACTAGGTTGCAGGTGATCTCTACTCTCAAGAGGCCACTTACATTGATGTGTGACAAGAATTCATCCATACTCTATGCGACAAACAACAGGAGCTCGACCAAGTCTAAGTACATAGACATCAAATTTCTCGCAGTAAAAGAGAGAGTGCAGAACAATGAGTTGAGGTGGAGCATATAGGTACAAACTTCATGATTGCGGATCCCCTTACAAAAGCATTACCACCCAAGAAGTTTCATGAGCATGTCGCTCATATGGGCGTAGTACCTATGTTAGGATAGTTTAGGGAAAATGTGGGAATCTGATTTTATTTTGAAGTTCCATGTTATGTAATTTGTAACAAGTTATGATATAATCAAATTATATTTTGAATCTCATTGTGTTATCTCTTTAAAGTTTTTGACATCACTAAAGTAAAGAAATAGGCACGTATAATCACACTCTCAGGTAATTTTTGAACTATATGACCAAAATTTAATTCATGTCACCTAGAAGTATTTGGTAATGTGATTTATATCGAGAAAATCGCATAAAAATGTGGTGATTATCATTTGTTCCTTATTGGTATAACTGGTGGACCAAATTGGTTAAGAGATATGAAAAGAAAGACAAAAAAATTAAAGTGATTTGGCCAGATCTAGACATATGTAATCAAATACACCACACTTATCCATGTGGGAGATTGTTAGAATTGAAACGTCAATTATAATAAATAAAGTTTGGACTACGTGTTATATGATTACTATATGTCATGTACGGTCGCCTAATATTACGAGGAGTAATATGTAGATATGTCGTGAAAAGTGATTAATCAATGTTTAAAGGCATAATACGTATTTCATTAAGATTTTGGGCACAAATGCTTATAGAACTAAAGTAAATTATATAATTGTTGATGGACCGATTATTATTAATTAAACTATATATTGGTGTTAATGTAAAGTCAGAAATATTGTTTGGGCCAAATCCAACTCAAGGTGGATCAAAGCACAAGCAAAACAGCCCAAACGCAAGTCTATTGCGACCGCAAGAAGATCCTTTGCGTCCACAATGGAATTGGAAGATTTGGCAGTTAATCTTCTGAATTTTCAGAAGATTGATTGCGGCCGTAATAGTCTCCATTGCGGCCGCAAGAGACTTGGCAGAAACCTGCCAAGTCTGGAAGCCAAGTCAACTGTGGTCGCAATAAAATCCATGGCGAACACAAGAGACCTATTCCAAGGCAAGTTTTGACTGCCTAGATTTATCGTTATCTTTCTGAAATTGTTTACAGAAGTGAACAATAGGATTTGGAAATGATTTAGAGAGAATAAATTTCATATATTCTATGAATATTTGATAACTAATTTTGTATCTTTCCAAGATACGCTAACACCGTTATAAATAGCGTCGGGTCTCCAAGCATTACAGATAACCAAACCGAATTGTTTAGGGCACATGTGTTGTGCATAGCTTCCAACTCACCACTCCATTAGGTGGCTGTACTCCTTGAGGTGTTCGTGCTCTTGGAGAAAAGCTAGCGACCTGTAATTGCTTGGAAGGACTCGTTGGTGAATCTTTTGTGGTTGTGCAAGGACATCTCCTCCAACTTCTCAAGGCTTTCAAGAAGAAGATTGGACGAGAGATGAATCGTAAGTTCTCGCTTTTGCTTTTTATTTATTTCAAACATGTAGAACAGAGATTTATTTGAATTGCAATAATTAGTCGTAATTTAGGGACTTGGTTATTTGGCTCTTACCCTATATTGAATTGCACCAAACTAAGACCAACAATATTCACATATATTCTCATAAATTTATTTTATTATCTAAGCATGTCATTTTACATAACATATTATTTTAGCATTTTATCGCATGTATTTTATCTCATACACCATGAGATTAAATATATCATACGAATGTAAAATACTCATTGTTTCTATTCAGTTAGTGTGACCTTACAGAGAATCAACGTCATCATGGGATATAATATATAATATTTTATATTAGAACATGGCTAAAATAATATGCATAGTACACTCCATTTCGTACTATGCGGTCATTTATATTTAATTTGGTCATTAAATTGATATTTAAGTTGCTCAATATATTCTTCATATCAAAATCTTGTAGGAAATAAAATTTTGCAATTTTTAGAGCTTTCTTGTTATTTTTAAATATTTTTTAAAAACAGCCCAGAAATGGCACTTTTGTAGTATTAAATCTGGACTGTTTTTAAAAAATATTTAAAAAATAGTAAGAAAGCTCTAAAAATCATGAAATTTGATTTCCTACAATATTTTCATATGAAGAATTTATTGAGCAACTTAAATCTCAATTTATTGACATATATATATATATATGCATAGTACAAAATGGGGTGTACTATGCATATTATTTTAACCATGCTCTTTATATTATGGACTACAAGAGGTTATATCACTACATTATAGTCTCCCAAATGATATAGTTTTTACATGCTTGATCCACTTGATCTGTGTCTATCATTGTTTCATGATATTTTAAATAATATGCAAAATAGCATCGTATCATTTTTGCATTATATTATTTTTTTGGTCTCTCAAATAAATTATAAGTATAACTACATCAGTTATATTGCATCCAATATGATTTCACTTTACCAAGAAGCCCAATAATATCATACCTCAAATAATTGAGGGACAAAAATAAAATTGACATATAAATTTCTCCCGCACAAGTTGTACATAATGAACTACTATATCATTCAAATCATTTGAATGGACTTTAAATAGCAATCACATTATATACTTCCCATGTGAAAAATCTATATGTCTCAATTATAAGATTCAAAGACATATTGGAAACATTAATGACACAAAACACAAATCATATAATGTTCCAACGGATTATGTCATTGTAGGCACCCTTTTTTCGCTGCCCTCCATTCGGTCAGGGAAGTGATGTGATGTTTTAATAATCCTCGTTCCTAAATTTTGGTTGTAAGTATACAACCGTCGATTGTAGTACTTAGAGTGTCGATTCGCTAGGACATTCGATTTTAGTTTCTTTAATAAAGTAAATTCAATTTAAGTCTTTGAAAAGTAAAATAAGAGTTTGTTTATTGTTAAAGAAAAAAAATGTGATGTTTGTTTTTTTGTCGTTTTGGAATTTTAGACTAAGTTAAACGCAACTACACAAATCTAGAGAATCGTAATTAGAGACTTAGGATTCCTAGAGTTTACATAATTAGAGATGATCTTTGACTTCTTCCAACACAAGTAAGTCAATCTTTATCTCCTAACTCGATGCACGAGACAACACCACAATACACCGCTATAAGGTCCAATTGACTACACAATTAAGGATAGGGATGCAACACTTGACAACACAAATGTGGTGCACCAAAGGCTAATCAAATAGATAAAGAATGTTATCTCGAATAGACAAATAGAGAATGGTAGCTATCCTAAGTGCTCTCAGGTTTAGGTAACTAGAGGAGACTTGAATCAGGCTCTCTTTAGTGCTCAATTGCTGATGGGAAGCTTTTCTGAATGTTTGGATTACCTTCTGGTTCGTATCTGCAATCCTTATATAGGCTGAGCACTTCTTGAGATCTTGGATCTGTAAAAAACTGCTCCTAGCGTTACAGAAAAGTCACATAACGGGTTGAAGGCGTTATAACGCCTTGGGCTTATTCCATCTTTGCCCTTCTGCTGCTGACATGTGGGCCAAATAACGCTTGGCTTAGACGTTATAACGAATGCCAACTCGTTGTGACGTCTTGTTGGAGCGTTATAGTAACACTTTTCTCGGGAAAATCCAGCATATGCTCCTTCTCTTTCCTCCTGAGGCGTTATGACGCCTTGGGAACTCATTATAACGCCTTTGTAACCCGTTATAATGAGTTGGCTAGCGTTATGGTAACGTTGTGCTCTGTCTTGTACCTTGAAGCCTTTCCTTGATGCTTAGACCATGTCTTGACTTATCCAGGGCATGTTTGAGCATGTTTGACATTGGTTTGTACCTGTTTTAACCTGCATCTTCACCAAAACTTAATGTGCAAGGTTAGTACTTTATGTGTTTTGCAAATTGTCAAATAAGAGATGAGTTGATGCCAACAAACTCTCCCTTTTGGAAATTTACAAAACCAATTGAGATGTGCATATCAAATGATGCACATCTTTCACAACCACTATAGTTTTGATCTGGTGTTCCAATATATCTTTTCTTCATCATAAATCTCATTTAAATGCTTGTTATTATCTAGGTACATCTAATATCTATCTCATTCCAATCTCTTTCCTCTTGAATCTCATGAAGACTGTCTATTTCTTTCTTTATTTGATCTTTCAATTTCCTTTTTCACTATAATAATTGTGTGTCCGCCCTTTCATTTTTTTTTCCTAAGTATTTTCATTCTCCTTACCTAATTTATAGCTACATCACCCTTTGTTCTTAATGTATCCACCCACCACCCTTCCATCAGCGCATTAAAGTCTTCTACAAATGTCCAAGTTTTATCAAATCTAAAGAGGTGATTTTTTTTCTCAGGGTTTTGAGTTTTTAAAAGTAATGGTGAGTGGTCAGATTTGAATCTAGTTAGACTATATACATTTGTATCTGCAAATTTGTTGTCCCAACTTGTATTATATAAAAATCTATCCAAGAGAGTTAAACAAGGACTTAATCTCTTATTTGACCAAGTGTATTTGCTATATATTAATGGATATTCCGACAAGGCACATGAGGAAATGAAAGAGTTAAACTTGTTGGCTCCAGAAATATTAAATGTATCTCTATTTTTCTCATGAGTATATCTAATTGCATTAAAGTTCCCCTATCAATCATGATTCTTGCCAATTTGATTGTAAGGAAATCAATTCTTGGAAAAAGCTATCCTTTAATTGGTATTTTGTGGGTCCATAAACATTTGTAATCTCTCATATAAACCCATCAGTTTCATTTTGCAGTACTAGAGAAACTGAATATCTTTCAGAATACTTAACTAACACCTTGATCTTATCATTGTTAACCCTATCATAACCCTCTTGTTATTCCTATAGCTGGCAAGAAGGTCCAATTATAGTTCATAGGGAAGAACGTTCTTATGAATCTTTTGAAAATTTTCTTCTCTTCGTTTCTTGGATACATACCACATCACTTTGGTTATCTATGATTAATTCTTTCAAATATCTTCTCTTATCTATTTTATTGATCTCTCTAATATTCCAATTTAAAATATTCATATAATAAGAGAGGTTTGCATCCTTGATAGAATTTTATCTAACTTTTCTCTTTTGTCTTTTTCTTTTTTCAGAAATTTTGTCCCATGTTCAATTTTGTATTTCATTTCATCTAAAGTTGTGTCAAATTGCTTCTTGGACAAAGATCTAAGAAATTGAATATACTTTAAGCTTTCACCTTCACATGAGGCTAATATAATACCAAAGCAGTTAAACAACTCAAGAACTTGTGTGTCATCTAGGTCAGGAAAAGGAAAATTATTAGATAATGAGTGTATACCTTCAGAAGCAATCATATTGATCGATTTGAATTTCTGGACCATGGCCTTCTCTAAGGTTGAGTTTTCATGGTTTAGTAACCTCTGTCTCAAACTTTGCCTTCTCAAAGGGGGTAGCTGAGCCAGTGGTTGCGGATTCGTAACCACTGTTGTTCTGATATCACTCATGCTCTCAATGGTATGATCAGTAATGTCCTCTCCTTGTCCCAGTTCAGCCTGAGCATTTTTTCTCTTGTTACCTTCAACCTCTATCTCATGATCCCCTATTTCATCCCCCTCATTAGTATCTTCTGCCCACATCCTTTGCACCTTCTTGCCCAAATGAAATTTTGTCAGCTTATCATGGATATAATATCTTGGGTTTCATCTAATACCTCTTTATCCACACTATGATCCACTGTCACATCAGTATCATCAGGGTCCACTTGGTGTTCCTTATCACCTAGGCTCTCCCTGAGGCTATAACGTTTAGTATCATTGCCTATATCCCATATGCATGTCTTCTTCACCTCCCATAATCTCCATATTGACATCTGAGTTTGGCCCACTTGGGCAAATCATCAATAAATTCTTCTCATTTGTAGACACAACACTCTCCAGCATGCCTTCTACTTCATGGTCATTTACCTCACAGCTGGGGATAACAACTACATTTGCCTTATTTAGGGCATATGAATTTGAGGATTCTCCCACATAGATCTCACTGTTTATTAGAGGGAGTACACCTAAGTCCTCCATGGGTTCTTTCCCCTTTTCTGTGGATTTTCTTAGTTCAATAATTTCCTCCAAGTCATCCCTAGTTGTGTCCACCTCTTCCACTCCCTCTCCTATCTTATCCGCCTCATATCCCCCTTTTGAGAAATCCTCCTCATCCTTCCTTTCTTTACCATGTGGTGCCTTACCCATTGTATTGTTCATGTTTGATTTGGATGAGTTTTTTGGTATCCAAATTATTTTCCTCTTGGCTCTAAAGGTTTGTCAAACACAAACCGCACCCTTGACCAACAGTACTCATCCCTATCATTCCTAACCACGACTTGCTTCGATTCTGGAATGTCATTGACATTACACACACCTAATCGAAGCTTGGCCTCTTTTAGATCAGATCATGATATTTCTATCAATTTCTAAAATTACCTTAAAAGATTCAACCAATCTTGTAAATTCTTCCTTACACCACAGTTTTCTAGGGAATCTAATAATACTCACCCAGTGGCTTCTGAGGCGAGCTTCATTCTCGAATGATGGATCCCATGGACATGTATGGAGGTTGATGTTGTCTACTCTTACTGACCCGCTCCGGATCACTCGATCTCTCCACCATCCTGGACCCTCCACTAGCAACCTATAATCTTCTACTTCAGAGACTTATCGCGGGAAAGAAGGAGCAGATCTAAGCAAGCAAGCTTTTATTCTATCTCTCAAGAACTCTTGATTCGTGTATACCACAACGCACTTCTTGAAGGCTTCTTTGATCTGCCTCGAATCAGTCGTGTTCTCAAATATCATGATTATGTTTGAGCTCATCATTGTTGAATCAAAAAGAGCTTCAATTAGATCTGTTCAAACCGCCTATTATCAATGATTTTGGATTTGATTTTTGAACCTCCACACGACTCAATTGTTTCGCCCCCTTCTGATCTGGAACTAAAATTTGCTTCTTCTTACACTGCTAAGAGTGATGGCCAATGCCACCACAAACAAAGCAGATCATAGCGTTTCTGTAATCCTTTGCGTAGTGCCCCTTCTCTCTGCAATGGTAGCATTGATCAATCGCGACTTGAAAACGAGAGGGAACTAGCTTTTTAAAGCCTCCAACTGAATTTCCCCCATTTGAGATCGTGTTCTGTACGCGAGGTGTAGAGTTAACAGCTTGAACCACTGGAATTGAATTGAGTGCATCCTTGTACGAATCATGCTTTGAATGATGGACCGTAGACACAAGAGATATGTTCGATTCGACGATCTCCCCCAGTGCTTGATATAGCTTGTAGATTAGCGCATCACCACGATCTTCTGGGAGAGATCGCATCCCGCCATTAGAGAGGGTGTTTGAGCTCAACCCAGGCCTATCTCGCAAAATCGCCACTACTTTTCTCTCTTTCACTCATTGGGCCCTTCCACCATGTACTACTCGTGTATTCTAAGGTAAAGTTCCTCTTCTCTCTGTTTAATTGTGTTGATATGTTATTGTTAAATTGGGGGGGGGGGATTTTTGTTTTGAATTGTTTCCTTTCTTGTCGTTTCATGGCTCTATTTTATAGCAAATTAGATTTAGGTTATTTTTTAGTTGCAAAGATACCTCAACAACTCACTTACTAGAAGGAGGTATGTATTTGTTGAGATCGCCTACCGGTTTGGTTCTTACACTAACCTGTCCAATGAATTTGGTCGTAGAAAGGATAAATCCAGGGATATAACCGATCATACAAGTAACCTACATATTGGTAGTGAACCTGATTGCATGTATAAGAAAATGATGAACTCTATTGTACTAGAATTTAGAGTTTAGGGTTTAGAATTTACGGTTTAGGATTTTCAAAATCGAAGCAAGTACTCATCCCTATCATTCCTTGACCAACTGGCCACAACACGAATTGTTCATTGAGAAACTCGAGCAAATTTCTAGAAAACATTCTTTTCTTGAGAAACCTTTAGAGCCAACTGTCCACAACACGAAGGGTTCATTGAGAAACTCGAGCAAATTTCTAGAAAACATTCTTTTCTAGAATTGAAGCAAGTACTCATCCATATCATTCCTTGACCAACTGGCCACAACACGAAGGGTTCATCGAGTAACTCGAGCAAATTTCTAGAAAACATTCTTTTCTTCTTCAAACAAATAGTATTTTTTCTAAAAGTTTGTAAATTTAATTACTGTATTAAATTTGACGTCTCTATTCTAACAATTAATATATACTTTAATACATTTTTAAACACACAAGAGAAAATAATGTGATGTCCGATTCAAATAGTCAGTGATAATATTGCGACCGTTAAAATTTTCGCATATCAATCCTAGCAAACACTAAGAAAAAGTATTAACACAAACCAATTAGGTGGCCAAATATATCAAGTTGATCAAGCCAATGCAATCGAGATGCAATCGGAAGATGAGCATCAAATATCCTCTGATGAAGATTTGCTGGATGCTTAAAAACTGAAGATGAAAAGCAGAAGTGATTTCTAACAGCAAAATGGAATTAGTGCAGTTCAATTGACAGAATTATATGTCAATATTTGATACAAGATTTTATTCACTAAGTGATTACACAATAGGACATCTAAATCAATACTCAGCAGATGTCGGTACCAACACTGGTATCGGTATGAGGCATGAGTTTAAATTTTGCGTTAGGATAATTTTTTACATTTTGAATTTTTCTTTTTGTTAAGTACAGATCTCCTGTACAATTGTAATAAGAACATTATTGCCTCCATTTTGAAAGCCGACACTCTGACTTGAAGTTAACTTTAATAAAAAAAAAGAAAGAAAAAGTATTAACACCATAAAAAATTGAGCGTTGGACTCATTCTCTAATTCTAATATAAAGAGAATCTTTCATAAAAAAATACAAGAGAAAATAAAATATATTTTTTTCAGCAACAACAAAATTCAATATTTATATAGCCCCCAGTAGAAATGAGAACTTGCCCACTATTTTAGTCTTATTTTAGTCTGCTTTATCGAAAACAATATAGCCCATCGAAATAAATAAATAAATCCCAGTTAAAATAGATCGAACATAGAATTACAAAAACAACCCCAGCAATTTAGGTCGCCGAAGTAAAATCTTCCTAGTGTTATCCACGCCTCCCCTCCCCTCCCCTCCCCTCGAGCGTTTATCTCCCCATGGCGTCGCCATCGGCCAATCTCTGGGTACTTCTCGGCCTAGGTCTTGCCGGAGTTCTTCTAGTAACTCGCAGCCTCCGCCGAGTCGTGAAGAAGGATTTCGGTGCCTTTTTGGAGCGCCTCGAGCTCCTCCCTCCCCCACCTCCTCCTCCTCCCAAGGCTCCTCATCCCCTCTCCGGCCTCTCCTTCGCCGTTGCTGATTTGTACTTCCTCTTTGTCCCTCTGTGTTTGTGTGTGTCGTGTCCCGTGCGTGCGTGTTTGATTGTGTGTGATGGACAAAGTACAAACTAGTATTAGATGAACACAAGTATTAAGTGCTCAACATGTCAGTTCTGGTACCAGTGAGGCTGTGAGAGATCTTTTGGTTTGACTTCTAACCAGCACTTTAAAGGCTGAGCTAAATCCATAGTCTAATTATGGTTTCCTCGGGAAGTAATTGCAAAATTTGCATGTTGATTAGCATCATACCTTGTAACTGGCTTGGCAATTTTGTTTGGCAGGTTTGACATAAGTGAGGTCATAGCTAGTTTTGGATTGCCCGATTGGACGACAACACACCATCCTGCAGCACAGACCTCTCCAGTAGTTGCAGCCCTGGTGGAAAGCGGCGCTACTTGTGTGGGAAAAACTGTTATTGATGAAATGGCTTTTGGGTATGTACTTTTTTTAATTTTTATGTTTCAAAGTAAATATCAATTTCTTCACAGATGAACTGACTGTTAATGTTGGAGTCAGTTCTGACCAAACTAGCAATTGTCTAAGCTCAGTTTAAAAAATGATATGATCGAGCCGTCCACTACTCAAATATATATATATATATATATATATATAGAGAGAGAGAGAGAGAGAGAGAGGGCACCTTTCTTTCCGTGGCAGTTCTCAGAATATTGTTACCTTTCTTTCTCACCTATAATGAAATTGTTCGCAATGAATAAATGTGCTTACCGAATATTCTTTAAAGAATTTAGGAGCACTTCGAGGGAAACTAAGTTTTACAGAGGGCACTTGTGATTTATCATAAAAAAATTTCAAATACAAATATTGTTGTAATGCTCGTCTTTTTTGACTTGTGATTTTAAAATGCAGTATAAGTGGAGACAACAAGAGTTTTGGGATGCCCGCGAATCCCGTAGCCCTTGACCGGATTCCAGGTGGGTCCTCCAGTGGCTCTGCTGTTGCTGTTGTTGCTGGCTTTGTTGATTTTGCCTTAGGTGAGCATTTTAAATTACTTTTTGAAAAACTAATGACATGCATTTCCTCCAAAAATATTAGTTATATAACTTAGGGTAAAATAAAGAAGAGGGACATGCCAATAGCTGTTGTCCAAATGATGCCAACTTCTTCATTTGTGCTTGAATTAACAATTCAAACTGTAGGATGTGTTTTCTATCATCTCAATTACATGTATATAAAAGATTGTAGGATTTCATTCCATTCCAATTGTCATGAAGACATGAAAAAAATGTCAAATTTTTGTCCATTGATTTTGTTAGCTTTTGATGCATAACAAGTTATTCAAATTATGCATATTTTCTATGTGCACGTAATGTATTATATTATGTATGATATGCCCAATGGATTAGTTATGATATTTGAAATAAATGAGAGTTATTTGAGATTTCATTTTACACTGTTTTGGCACCAAAACTATTTTGCATTGGATCCCAAAAGTAAAAACATTATTGTTATATGAGTATATGGATGTTTCGAATACTTATTTTCAAAATGAAAAGCAGGCGTCCTGCATTGCTTAAAGGGCTGCAATTTTCAATTTCTTTTCTAATTTTCACATTAAATTTAATAAAAGATTTTATATCAAACATCACCCGACCAGATCACCAGTCCTCACATTAAACTACCTTCTCACAGAACCTGCAAGACACGAGGGCTGATGAGAATTTTGGAGTGAGTAGAGCTAGGACCATTTGATGTCCAGCTAACATGGCATCTTACACATTGTTTTGACATCATCAATGGGCTCATTTTCAAATACTATGTTAACTATTTACATGTCCAAGTAAAGCTGCTGATATGTATATAAGTATTTATGCCCATCTTCAAAATTGCAATGTTAGACATGTAGGGAAAATATCCATTTATTTTTCCAAAATGCAGTGCCATTTGATCCCTTGGTTCAAACCAAAGTGGAGATTTGTAATATTATCTGCAATTTGTACATTTATAGGCTCCAACCCTAGTTTTTTTTTCATAAAGCAAAACTTTGAGAAACATCATATTTTGAAGGAAATGGGGAAAGTTTGGTGTTATGCATAGAGCCTTGTTAAATGGCAGTCCTTGATGTTTTTAGTTTTTGGAAGATGTGCAAAATATTACTTGGCTACAAAGTTTTTTGGCATATCCATTTATCATATCGAAAAATATCAATGGGTCATAAAGATTTTGCACATCTTCCTAAAAACTAAAAACATCAGGGGCTGCTCTTCTTTTACGGCATGTACTTGATATTTTGAGTTTTGCAAGAAGACATATTAACAAATATGGACTAGATTAATTAAAACTAGAAATTGCATCGCGGCGTACCGCCGCTTTTTTTTTTGAAGAAAAAACCTTTTAGAAAAATAAGCAGCGAATTATACTAACTTCGATCTTTTTGTTAAATAACATTGTTTCACTGGTATTAGAGTTATATAGTAATAAATATCATACATTTTTCTTGAGTTCTTTTGAAAGCTGATGATTTATATGAAATGAGGAAGGCGTGAACATTAATGGCGTGAAATTAATGTTATTAATGATTTATACTAAAATTAATGACGTGAAACTAATGGAGTGTCTCATTAATGACGTGTTGCGTATCCGATAACCTGGACACACGTACAATGCAAATTGAATAGCAAAATAACGTGTTGGAGTGTCAGAAAAAATGGACACGCAGACACTGAGCAAGCTTTATATATAGTATTGATTACCATGTTTAAAATTGTGTAGGTGTTGACACTGTTGGTGGGGTTAGAATACCAGGAGCTTACTGTGGAGTGCTAGGTTTTCGGCCTTCTCATTCTGCTGTCTCCAACAGCGGAGTCATTCCTGTTTCACCCAGCCTTGACACAGTTGGTAGGTAACTCAACCTTAACTTGATACTGAGCTTTTATGATAGCACTATCGATGCAGGTTAAGTCATGTTTTTCATAAAGTGCACAAGTTGAGATGTTAAATATATCAATGGGGGCTACAATCAATTTGCTTTGGCCAAATTGGTTTTTTTTTGGGGATTGTGGAATGCCTAGGCAGTGTTTTGCATTTGCTGTTATTTCAATGATTCTAAATTGGAAATCAAAACATTGGGAATTTGGGATAATATTGTATGACTTGCAAATCAACTATCCAGCTGGAGTTTGGGATATATTGGATGACTTAGAAATGACCAAGTTCGTAGTGATTAACTATTCAAGCTGTTAGCATGTTGGGTTCACCTGCTGTCGGGTTAAGACGTTCTGATTCCAACACATTTTTGTTTGCAGGGTGGTTCGCAAAAAAACCTGGTGTGTTGCACAAGGTGGGCTATTCCTTGTTGCAACTGTCATACACGAACAGTTTTCAGCCGAGGCGTTTTGTTATGGCTGATGACTGCTTTGAGATGATGAAGATACAGTCCAGCCGGATCACTCAGGTGGTTGTTAGATCTGTCGAGCGACTCTTTGGGAGTAGGTCCTCAGTCCTCTTTGTCAATTAGCTACTATGTTAATTTTAGTACATGTGAAACTTCAAATGAAGAGCACATTTGCAATGCTGTAGTCTGTAGATGTTGAGACCCCTTGGTAAAAATTCAGTATGTTAGTTCTTTATGAGTTAAAGATAGTAGCAGCCGAAATGTGCCGTTGGCCCAGTTGAGGCCGGAGCCAAGTATTACAATGGTAGTAGTGTAGTACTATCTGTGCAAGTATTGCACATGGCTTGTTATATTGCAATATCATGTTGGCAATATAAAGTTTATTTATTTTGTAATTTTACTTATTTTCTTTCCTGAGGAGGTATTTGGAAGAAGCCAGTTGCCACTGTCATTGCCATTAGTGTTATTTTGAGAATGTTCTCTGCCTAGTCAAAAGCAGAAATTAGATTGGCAATATAGAGAACATTGTTTTAAAAGGGAAAATGGCTTGCTTTTCAAGCTATTGTTGTCATCAACTCATCATCATTTTCTTTTTGTTATTATCGTATTAGTTGTGAAGTAAAAGCTTATGAACTTCTACAAACCATTTATTCTCAGTTGTTAGTTATTACTTGGAAGTATGCCATTTTTGGCTTTTCTTATATTTTTAAAAGAAAGCTTTATTTAAAAACTATGTCAGTACTATTTTCATGGCCATCATTGTCATCGTTACTGTTATCATTTATAATCAAATGGGAAGAAAGAAAGAAACAATTGTGTTAGGTGATCAGATGTTTTTCATGGTGCATGATTCCCCCACAATATACATTCAGGTAGTTGTGTTATTTTCCTTCTTGACATTGTTGATATTTTCCAGGGCAAGTTCTAAGTAACCTTAATCTTGGGAATTACTTGGCTGCTAAATTATCAAGCTTAAAAGAACTTCAAAATGAAAATAAATATGCCAATGCCAAGAAATCTACATTGCTATCTCTTGGATGTGCCATGCGTGAGCTTCAAAAGTGAGTTGGAGTAACAGAAATTATCAAGCTACTTTTTATTTTCATTTTTTTTTTGCCCGTTCTTTTGCTGAACAATTATTTTAAATTTACCTTCTATTTTGATCAGCATTGAATTTAAAGATCAGCACATAATGTGGATCGAATCAGTTAAACCAGCTATTGATTCACATATCACAAGAAGCATATCTACGGATGAATGTTCCACATCCGACTTGTACCAATCTGTAAGGGATGAAATGCGAGCAGCATTAAATTATCTACTCAAGGTGAATTCTATATCTGTTTAATTCAAGTAAAAAGAGGAAATAGTTATTGTTAGAATTACCTTGTTGATTTACTATTAACATAATTGCAGGATGATGGAATTCTGGTAATACCGACAGTTACAGGGCTCCCTCCAAAGGTCAATTCGAGGGAGATTTCTTCAGATGATTATATTTTGAATAACTTCTCTCTCTCGGCTATTGCTAGCATGTCTGGTTGTTGTCAGGTACATTCTCTTACCTTCCCAAATTAAGAAGATAAATTAAAAGCCCATTGATGTAATTAACTAATCCTGACCATTTCCTTGTAGGTTACAATACCCTTGGGAACTTATGAAAAGTGTCCCGTCTCAGTTTCATTTATTGCAAGGCATGGTGGCGACCGGTTTTTGCTAGATATCACTCAGTCTTTATATGGAATTCTCCAAGAGGAAATCGAACCAGTAGTCAAATCAAAAACCTTAGGCCAAAAAGTCACTAATGTGGAAGCTGCTGAGGCTGCAAAAGAGAAGGTGAGTGGCCTTCCTATCCGGTAAAAAATAATAATTGATTAATTGAATACTAGTACTGCAACAACGACGACAACAACAAAGCCTTTTAGTCCCAAACAAGTTGGAATAGGCGAGAGATGAAACTCAATTGGTGTAAAAAAAAATTGTATCATAATATAACAGATAGCAGGTGCTATAGTCCTAAAGTATGTCTCCACAACTTCAGTTTCCTATTAACATCTATCATACCCACATCAATTAGCACCACATTATTAGCAAAGAGCAAACACCAAATGATATCTCCTTGTTTGTTCCTCTTGATGATGGTAACATACTTTGTTGGAACTTTTTTTTTCAAGCACCCACCACATGACCTTTCTCTTCCTTAGTATTTTGTCATATAATTTCTCCAAGTCAATAAATACCATGCATAGATCCTTCTTTTGTTCTATCTTCTATTAGTGTCTTGCCAAGAAATCGCCTCCGCGGTCGACCTATAGAGCATAAATCGAATTAGTTTTTCGTTACATTTGTTATCCTTCTTAAATAATGTTGAATCACACTCTCTTAGAACTTTATCGTATGGCTAATGAGCTTGATTTCTCGGTAATTAATAAAATTTTGAATATCTCATTTATTCTTGAAGATTAATACTATAAGTACCATACATTCCAACTGCCTAAATGAATTATACTTTCTATTAAGGACCCTACATTCGAACGACCTAAATGAATCATATTTGCTTCAGCTAGCTTCGTCGCCTGTCGCACTCGTTGAATAAGGGTGCGATGAACCCTTACCTTATTTGCATCACAAGGGAGTGATGGCCTGGTCCTTGCTCATTTATCACTATGCTCGTATTCCGATATGGCATTTAGCTAAGAGAGTTACATCCTAATCCCAATGAAATCCTATTGGGTTTTATTTTTATGAGAATGGCTCAATTTTATGTTGGCTTACCAGATCTATCACAACACTCTTCTTTCCTCTGGCTTAGGATAGGCTATGTAAATACTACATAGGCAGAGTGACTTGATTAATTGAGTAAATGAATAAAATTGTACTGGACCTGAAAGTATTCCATGGAAAAAGCAAGTTATATGAAAGTTCATATTACTTGTAAATGGGCAGGGAAATGTTGCATATAGAGAAAAGCAATGGCCGAAGGCTGTGGCTTTATATTCAGAAGCAATTAAATTAAATGCGAAGAAGGCAGCTTACTATAGCAACAGAGCAGCTGCATATCTTGAACTGGGAAGGTAATTTTCATTTCCTATTTAAGGTTTGGTTTCTGGTACTTCACATTCACTTGATGTTCTGATTTGTGTATGTTCCTCTGTTCATTTCAGTTATAGGCAAGCTGAGACAGACTGCACTAGTGCTATTAACATTGAATCAAAGGTGAGTGACAACTGAGAACCTTTTGTAAATTCTTTTAGCCTTTTTTTTTATCTCAAGTCCAAATGGAATTTAGATGGCTTGTATCATTACTCCAATTAATTGTTCATGTTTATGCATATCATTGACAAATTCCTTGACATGTTCTTTTCACACTTCTTTCGAGCAGAACGTTAAAGCTTACCTGAGAAGAGGCACCGCAAGGGAGATGCTTGGTTACTACAAGGAGGCAATTGATGGTCTCTCTCTCTCTCTCTCTGCACATGCACAGTGCACATATTTAACTTAATCAGTCCAATTTAAAATAGTATTGTGCATCAATAAAACTCAAGTTGTGTTATCTGTTTTTGTTGTCCAATTCCATCCTTGCTGTGCAATTGGGTAAAAATCGTACCAATGAATAGTGGACCAAAATGCATGATTCAACTCTCTAGGTGATTTATCAGTCTGATTGAATTCAGCCATCTCCTAGCTGAGTATCTGAGTCTCTTTTTTGCATTTCTGGGCCATTATCAGTTGCGGTCGAAGTAAACCGAGTACAGCTAGAAGGTAAAACTGAACCAGTACTTTTTTGGCTCCATACTAGCCCCAGCGTAATCATAGCAGCATGAGAGGGTCATCCCAACCCTTGGGCATGCTCTTTGAAAAATATGAAAGGAGAAAGTCTGAAAAAAGGAATATGCGCAACCAAAATCATTTCCATTAGAAGTTATATCTTAAATTTGTGTGGAGTGAAACATGAACAAGGGGAAAAAAAGAAAGAAATATGCACATGCAAAATAATCTCCATGAGAACTGAGAAGTGATCTGAAAGTGCTTTATCTTAAATCCATGCAGATTTTCAGTATGCACTTGTTCTCGAGCCAACGAACAAGACTGCTAATCTAGCTGTTATTAGATTAAAGAAGATGTTCCAGTAAGGTTTCCACACTATTTTGAATCATTGAAGGGTATATGGAAAAAGTAGGACGGGGAATTTTTTTGTTAATGAATGACGATAGGATAAGAAATGATGCTATTTCAGTTCCCTCAAATCATTTTTGGTGACAATTTTGCAGCATCCTGCTGTGGTTGAATTTTTTTCCCCTTATTTATTAGTGGCCCGGACTCCCAAAGTTTTGTTTTACTTTTGTTTCACTGTAATAAAACTTTGCAGGTTTCTTTTGTATCTTTATTACTATATATTATTGTAGCAACCTGTGTTCAGTATTTAGCATACAACATTGACATTTATCAGTGTTTAGCATACAACATCTGGTTACTCTCTTCCTTTATCCTTATTTCAATTGTTTTTAATGTTATAGTTTTCATTCCTCGGATATTTAATTTTACTTTGAGAAGATTCAAAATCCCAAGTGTACAATTACTTGTATGATGCTCATCTCTGCCTTACAAAAGTGCATTAATGCTTTATCTTTGAATGGTCTAACTGAGCATTAAAGGAAATCAAATCAATGTATAGTAGATTATTGGTCGTCTCTCTTTTATTGACAGTGATGCGTGCATGAACTAATGATAAATCTTCAATTACGTGAGCTTCTTGGTCTTGTAAAAACAGCAGGAAATCAACATGGAAATAGCGCGCGTTCTCACTGTTTTAATTATCTATCATAAATTCATAATAATATTTATGTGCAAGTTTATCCTAATTACACCTCATCTGCATCAACCATTGTATTTGATTATATGTGGTGGTTTTCTTGTCACTATCAAGCAGTTCGTGCATTATCATATTTCTTTGTTTCTGGAGAAGGCGTGCTGATAACGCAGCTTGGTAAAATGTAAAATAAATTAAATAGAGGCAATTTTGTAGGCGCTCATATTGGGATTTTCTTTGACAGCTCCGACTCGGATTGCGACGGGCGGATGCCGCTGTGCCGGCTTTTATTTTCTTTTCTTTTCTTGATTGAGACATTTGTTAGCTAGACTTGTGGTTGTGAAGTAGTACCTAGTCAGTAAGGAACTTCTCATTCAGCAATAAAATTTATACCTAAATACCCGAAATTTACCAGCTGTTAGAATTCCCTTCTCACTTGGAGAATTCAGAATTGGTGCTTAAAACATTTGGAATTCTTTTAAATCACGCAATTTTCAGAAGATATTCGATGACACAGACTGTTACTTTTAATGTTGCTGTTTGTTTTTCAGTTCGAATATGCAATTTATGAGCCAGAAACTAGTTTCTGTAACTTTGAAATTGGAATCATTCTATCCATAAGCTGAGAAGTGGAGACACGGACACCTTTCTACTCTGTTATAAATTCTGATTCTGTTATGTCAAGTGGCAACCAATATTCTTCGAACCTGAAAAATCGAAAGCTATTAGAAAGCTATTAGTGCCTAAATGGGCCTGGGGCCCACTTTAGGCATGTAATTTGTTCAAGTGGGATTGTTATATTGGGATCAAAATCATACTGCCTTTTAAATTTAGGAAGTTGCTCCATGATATAATATATATATGGATAATGTTTTGTAGATATCACATTTGGTATCAATTATTAATATCGATTTTATTATGCAAATTTAGTTGAGTTATCATGCATATTATTTGAGTTATTATGCATGTTTATCATAATTATTTCAGTACAAAAAAATACATGTATAACTATTTCAATACAAAAAATAATAACTCAAATAATGTGCATGATAACTCTACTAAAGATACAAAATAAAATCGATAACATGTATAACTATTTCGATAAAAAAAATAACATGCATAATAATTCAAATAATGTGCAAGATAACACAACTAAATGTGCATAATAAAATCGTTATCATTAGTTGATATCAAATATGATATCTACGTATCAACTTCATATATATATATATATATATATATATATATATATATATATATAGGATTGCGCGTTCGCGTTCCTCAGCTAAAAAGCAAAGCAAAATTCATTTTTTTATTGCACAGTACAAATGTTGTTGAAGCACTGTTATTCATACTATTCATTTCATATTCAAAATGTCGTAGAATGATATATTTGATATGTAATAATAATCACATTCTTCACCTACCTCTTATATTTGTTTTATATTGAGTTACACTATGCTACTTAAGTAAGCATGGGGCTATATTATGTTTAAGATTATATCTCGAATTTTAAAATTCAAATGGACGATTCGAACGGTTAAAAATATTATTCATACTAAAATCTACATGAAAGCAAAAAAATTCATTTTTCATTTTTTTACCTATTTTATCGGATGGATAGAAAATTAGTTAAATTGAAGGTATGTAAATCGTCATATTACTCAATTGTCTACCTATCCGATAAAATAGTAAAAATATCAATAAATTTTTTTATTTCCAAATAGATTTTAGCATGGACAATTATTTCCTGTTGTAATTCAATTATTTCATACTGAATTTGCAAATTATTTCCTGTTGTAATTCATTTTTTAGCTCAAATTGTTATATATTGCCTTGATATCTAGGTTACTTTATTTATGATCAGCTAAAAATGCAGTTTTTCTATTAGAGGGATGAATTCCGGAATGGTTGAGGTGTTGGGAGCATGCATGCAACGATGTTCGTATGCCTCAAACGATGAAAAACATGACTGAAATACGGCTTTATTTATTTGAAAAACTTTTACCAGATATTATGAAAATTCAGCATACAAATTAATTCATGTCATTTCGAAGAACATGTCATTGTAAAAAGGCAACACGCTTTGAAAATATTAGAGCCATAAATTATATTTAATGAGTAATGAGAGAGCATTCTAATTCATATGGCGTTCATTTCTGAATACATCCGGTTTTAATTATGTGTAGATATATAAAAAAAATGTTTAGATATATATTGTTCATGTAAATATTAAATAATTGGATTTAACACTATATCAAATTATCAATTATTTCTAATCTATAATCATATATAAGATGTGACTAGTACTTTTTAAATTTTGAAAAGGAGCATGTTAATTAAGCAGTTAAATTATTGCAAGGATTATTTATAAAGTTGTAAATATTAGAACTTAAAAAAGAAAATTGTAAGAAAGAAACAAAAAGCTAAGTATAAGAAGAGCAACTTGTGTAACATATGGTGTAACAAACTAGTAACGTTTCAAAATTTTAATGTATCCCAAATCCAATTCATTCTGTGTGAATCACTAAGCTCAAAATCCTAAAGAAATAGTTACTATCTTTTGAGGCATGTGACCACCAGAGCGAGATCAGGTGACGCGCGGCACCACGCTGCACGCAAAGAGAATCATCTGATTTTCTTGTGATTCGTACTTCAAATTTAAAACTTTTTCTAATTGTCATTTGAACGATCGAAGCGACGCGCGATATTGCGCTGCGCAGTAGAAGAACAGAGTCCTGTGACAACCACCACCAATTCATTACCTCAGTGATTGTTCGTTTTTATAAACTCTTTACTCAACGACCAATCGTCAATAGCGGGCCCACACACAAAATGAAAATTTTAATTTATATCTGAAACCAGCTACCCCAGTCAATACTCAACATGAGGGCAAAGGTCAATTAAATGAATTTAAATGAAATATCTTTGTATTGTCAAACTTAAAGTAACAATTATATATAACAATTAGCAAATAAAAATAAAAATACAAAAATGATGTTGCTACTAATTTCTTCTATAATTTATTATTTAGTTAAAAATTATTCTTAATGAAATTTGTTGTATTTTATTTGTTTGATTTAGAAAATTTGAAGTATTTAATGATTTTAAATTTATGGGTTTCGTTTATCAATTGTGCTAATTATCAAAGAATATTAGTTATTACTTTACTTCCAATATCAGGTCGATTCGAGTCGGGTCTTCATGGTCGCTTCATCTCGGGTTACTGGTCGTCTCAGATTGGGTCGTGTCGGGCTCGGATCCTCATTTGTCATGTCATCTCGGGTTACGGGTCATCTCAGGTCGGGTCTGGCGAGATCGGATCGGGTTGCACCGACAACTTTCCAGTATTATTTCGAGTTTTAAGTTCAATCAGACAAGATCGGATCGCGTTATTAAATCTTGACTTTTTCTGATGTTAATTTGTTTATAAAATTATATTATGATGTAGACAAAATAGAATTAGATCGATTTACAAGTTGTATCGGGTCAAGTCGAGCCAGGTCGTGTTCGGGTCCTCATGTGTCGGTCCATCTCGGGATACAGGTCGTCTCGGGTTGGGTTTGATCGCGTCGGACTCAGGTCCTCATGTGTCACATCATCTCGGATCGAGTAGAGTCGGATCGCTAATGTGTCGCTTCGATTATTTGACTTTATCAAAATATAGAATCGAGACGGATTCAGGTCCGACGGATTTCTCAGAGCGGGGTCAGTTCCGCCGCTTCTACTTCTATGTTCACATGCGGCGGCATGTTTAAGCAACCTCCCCAAAAAAATCGAAATTACAGAAATCACGCAGTAATGTCAAAAAATAAACAAGGCGCTTATATACCAACTTCCTTATCAACTCGTCAATTGAAAATAACCATTTCAATAAAAAAAAAATTGAAAATAACCAAGTTGTAGACCTCTCGCTTGCTACCGTGACATAGCGAAAGCAACCCAACATCATGTTGTTTGATCCCGCCTAACATTTTGACAATCATGATATACATGTCTCCTGTACTTTGGAGAATTTATGGGGCAAGCAAGCAAATGATAAAATTGGATATAATCATCATGCATACAAACCGGGGCTACAGTTGACCCCAAAATAAACATTAATTGCGAGCTCTTCTTCTACTCAACTTGACTATAATTTTGAAGAGGCATCTATGTAAATATGCTCTCGTTTTCAAAGGTGAGTTCTAAAACACAAAAAGAGTATACCAATAAGTTTTGAAGTTGTTCGAAGAATACAATTATTTGGCAAAATTTTGGGTGCTTCAAAAGATTGGTACAATAGATATTTCGGTCCATCTGGACCGTTTAATTTATCGAGATCGGTGAAAAGTGATTTCTTGAGAAACGCATCAAAAATTAAAGTGAATTATTTTACACCAATCTCGATGAATTCAACGGTTTGAATGGACTGAAGTATTCAGTGTACTCATCTTTTGGAGTACCCAGATTTTTGCCTTCTTTCAAAGAATAATTTTAGCATACATCCGATACCTTAATTTTGTAAAGTACATATATTTGAGAAATATTATATAATTTTAAAAAAGTAGAACTCTTAGATGTATTTCAAATTATTTAGATGGAACACATAACAAATTTTGAGTCAATTTGAAATTTCATCAATTATTCATCATAAAACTATTTAGGCAAAAATTTGAGTACTCCAAAAGATGGATACACTAGATAATCTGGTCCATTTAGACCATTCAATTCATCAATATTGGTGAAAAGTGATTCACTTTAACTTTTGATGTATTTTTCATGGAATTACTTTTTACCAATCTCGATATATTGAACGATACAGATGAGTCATAGTACCCAGTGTACCCAAATTTTTGCCAACTATTTAAACTATGCAGTTAATACATGTAAATTGTTTAATTGAAGAGTGAATGTTTTCAAATTAATCTAAATTGATAGATTTCTTATAGAATAATAATTGAGGTCATGTCTACAATTTTAATTTTTTTAATTAAAAATAATTTCTAAATAAATGGATCATGAATATTAGATATACATTAAAGCATCTAATTTTAAATTGCGTTTTGCAAATGTAACATCTAAGTAATGGATATGAGTGTTTAGTCCCCTTCAAAATTTATTACCGTGTTCCTCTCTATAGTTACCATTGATTTTCTTTTAGTTTAATCACAACCATTAAACATGTACAAGGCCAAATTTGTCAAATAAAAAATTATTAACCGCAAACATTATTTTCTTTCTTTCTTTTCAATGTTTTGTTAATTAATGAAAACAAAAGATGGAAATATGGTGTATACGACAAAGAAAGCAAGAGAGAAAATCCCAATGTTGTAATTTTATTGTCCCTTTCAACATTTGACAATAAATTTGTAATCATATTATACATCGAAAATTTTGCTTCAAACACGAAAGCAAATTTTTTTTATTTATTTGTTTTACATGAACATATTAATAACAAATATGAATATAAAGGTGATTGTCAATTTGAAGAAAGGATTGTCAAATTAAAAAAAAAATTGAATTTGCTTCGAACACAAACACACACTAATTCTTTCATTTCCTTCTCATTTAATTCTTTAGATTCCTTAACTGTCCATATAACAATCCTTATTATATTATTTCATTTTTTTTCCAACCGTACATTCATGATTATTGAATAAAGCATTTTTACATTTTATATGGTTATACATAATTCATATATTAACTTAAAATCATGTCAACACTAATTAGTACGATTACTTTCACTTCAATAAATAGTTAAATGATTAATAGATCTAGCAATTAAAAAAATAACATTTTACATTATCTAACACATTTATGCAGGGGCGGAGCTACGTGAAAGCAGAGTGGGTCAGGTGACCCACACTGAAAACAAAATTTTGAAAATTAACCATGAATTTGATTTTTTTTTCAATAAATATGCTTATAATTTAGAAATTAAAAAAAAATATGCACTATTTTGAACCACTCTGAAAAAATCGTAAATTTTGAATTATCCTAATAAAAATCCTGAATCTGTCTCTGCGCTTAAGTATTAAATATAATCACTTTTTTCAGGAAAAGTGCGTATGTTTTAAGATAATATATTTAGTAATTAAAAACAATCATACTTAGAATATGCATATTTTTTATGTTAGCTTATATTAGTTTCCTCAACAAAAATATCATGGTAAAATATTTTTCTTTCAGCTCTTGGCACAGCGGTCTCCATAGGTTTTGAAAAGTAACAATTCAATCAAATTGTTTTGTATAACTTGAGCTTCTATTCTGATTGGAACACGCAGCATAGCATTACAAATTTTATTATTGGGAGCTGATATGTAGATATTATCTAAGTTATCGTGCATATTATCTAAGTTATTATGCATGTTATTTTTTGTAATGAAATAGTTATACATGTTATTTTTTGGAATGAAATAGTTATACATGTTATTTTTTTTATTGAAATAGTTATGGTATAACATGAATTATAACTCAAATAATGTGCACGATAACCAAGGGCGAAGCTACAGTATTTTTGGTGGGTCCATGGACCCACCTGAAAAATTGAGATTACTTACAGAAGGACTGATCTGTAAATATTAAAAAGTGCAGGGACCCATCTCAAAATACTGAAGGACCCATCTGAACTTTCTTTCTCTCTCTGCTAACCCATCTGAACTGCGCGACTCAAAAAAATTCTCGACTAACCCTAGCTCTGCTCGACTCGACTGTGCGTCGTCTGCGCGACTCGACTGCCTCATCTCTCGCGAGTCGCCAGTCGCGACGCTGCTAGCTTCCGACTTCCGAGGCTCCGACGCTGCTAGACTCCAGTTCACGAGACCACGCCTCTGAGGCTCCGAGGCCCGACGCGACTTCAGTCTCCACCACGCCTCCGACGCGCTCTCCAGTCTCCTCCTCGAGACCACGCCTGTGAGGCTGTGACACCTCCGACGTGGCTGTGACACCTGTGAGGTTGTGCACGGTTCTCGCCTCTCCGACTGGCGAGTGGTGACCCGCTTGGCACAGAAATTGCTCGCGCCTCGCTGTCCCTGCCTCTCTCTCCGTCTGGCGGTCTGGTAATCTCTTCTCTGACTTCTCTCTTTACTGTTTGGTACTTGGTAGTTTGATAATGCTGAAAAATTGTTGATTGCTGATAAGCTTGCTGATAACAGTCTAGTAATCTCTTCTCAGTCTGAAATCAGATTTTTGATAACAGCAAGCTTGCTGATAAGCTGATTGCTCATAGTCTGAAAGTAATAATTATATAAACTTTTTAACTACTTTAGACCTATTACATATAACTAGCTGTACTAATTAGTATCTAGTTATATAATAGTGCGATAACAAACGAAAAATTTTAATCACTAGAAAGAATGATTGAAACTGCACATTAAATTCACACTATTTTTCAAGTTGATTTTAGTTAAAAATAACAACAACAAAATCCTGACTACGCCGCTGGTTCGACTCGTCGACGCATTTATGTTCCGACTCGTCGATGCATTTATGTTCCGACACGTCGACGGGCCTATGCTCCGACACGTCGACGCGCCTATGCTCCGACACGTCGACGCGCCTATGCTCCGACAGACCCCGCTGAACCAAAATCCTGACTATGCCACTGACGATAACTCAAGTAAAGATGCATAATAAAATCGATATCGACAATTGATATCAAATGTGATATCTACGAAACATTATACTTTATCATTTCATGCAGGATTATTTGAATGGACAATATTATTAGTCTTTAAAAGGAGACAAGATACACCAATCAAACGACGAAATCATCAAATCTAAGGATTCTCGGGGACAATAATAGCATCCAGAGTGGAAGGGGGTGACAGTGTGACAAGCACCACAGAGACTAAAGAAATCAAAATCTTAGTGATAAATTATGGATAAGATTTGAGAAAATTAGACAGCTAGAACACAATTTGAACCTAATGCCATGAAAATACAGCGATTAATATGCCACTGGCATAATACAGTACCATATTATTAAATATAATTCCAATATATGTTCAATTATAATGATATATCTTACTTCACTATAAGAAAAATGATCTTCTGAAACCCTTCTTTACGCTGGTTATATTAAAATCGGGTGTAGAAGTATCGGTCTCACCCTTCGAATTAATTTTCCATCGGCTTTTTTAATAATCGGTGTATATATCAAGACATCCACATTCTTTATTTAGTAAATCTGGTGTAAAAATTATCGGTGTAGAACGTCATACATTCTTTTGCAGTCTCTCATTTACACTATTTATTAGCCCCCGTGTAGAAAACTTAACAGTGAAAATAAAAAATAGAAGTCGACTAAAATATTGTAACAATTTTTTTTGAGATTTTTTTGTTTCTTTTATTAATGTTTAGTACTAATTTATTTTGACATTATTTTTTAGAGTGGGTGGGTTTGTTATATATGGACAAAAATTTGATTCATACTAATTCAATAATTAATGGTGCAATCCAATTAATTTTGATCCATATATATCAGAATTTTTCTATTTTGTATAAGATTTTTGTTTTCCTGGACTGTAGTGAACAAAATCATTTGTTTTGTTTAATTTGTAGATGCTCCGAAACTGCAACCAACAATAATTAACAAAAAAATTAGTGGCGTAAATAAATTATTGAGAATTTCGCTTCGATATTAATTAACAAAAATTGATCAGCACCTTTAATCAATGTCCGTATGCGCAGCGCTAACGTCCCATGGAAAAAAAATATTTAATTGTCGCATCTTCACTGTCAACAAATTCCAGTCCTTTATTTGTATCAAGGTTCTTACTTTCTCACCTAATAATATTTTCCTCCCTTTATCACATCACAAATAGTCGTTTCCTACAGCACAGTAGATCGGGGTCGTTCGCTTCCTGTTGCGCATACAGGACAAGCTAGCTTCCCACAGGATATTTTCGACATTAATTAACAAAAAAAATTATAAAACACTTAACGAATATAAAAAATTCTCTCGTTAGTACCGTCTTCACTTCATGTACCTTTCATTGTTGTCTTCTCCAACACATCAAATTTTTCCACTTTATATTCTTTCGCCATCATCATTTGAGACCCTTTTTCTGACAAACATTTCTGTGCATAGCAAGAACCGGATCGACTCGACAACCATAGTTGGAAACTTTCTAAAGACATGCACTAAAAATACCAACAAGAATGCATATACTGCAGTAAAAAGGGAAATACAAACTCTCCTCTTTACATTATTTTTGTTTGAACAAAATATAAGAAAACCGTACTAAATTTAAGAAATTTACTAAGTACATATATACTAAATTAAACTTAATTAGAATACTTTTAAAATTAGCATCTTTATTAGTGTTAAATATTAGTTATAGATAAGGAATTCGTAGCCTCCTTATTCTGTAGCATCTGATGCCTCCAAAAATCAATGAAAATAAATGATTCAGACCGTTAAAAACATTCTCCAATCTAATATAGACTTGGAGACCAAATTTCATAAATCTACACCAAATTTTTGAAATCTACACCAAATTTCATAAATCTAGTCAAAGAAGAAGGATCAAATGCGTCAATTTTTATGTGCCTTCATTTTGTCTCAAAATCTACACCATCCATCAAGAAACAATTAATAGTCTAGATTTAAAGGCTTAAAAATAACTCTTGATGAATGGTGTAGATTTTGAGGCAAAATAGAGGCACAACAAAATTGAGCCATTTGATCCCTCCACATAGTCAAATCATTCAAATCTAAATATTCTAGTAGTCTAGTAATTAATTATCTAGTATGACTTTTAAAAATCAAGGATTCAAACGTTCGTCAAGCACAAAGTTTTTCGTCTCGTTAAGAATCATTTAAAAAATTCATTAAAAAAATAAGAACACCTAACCTAGATATAAAAAAAATCAAAATATTCATAAAAAATGTGTTAAAGTTTTTAAACATCCAACGTTTCATACGAAAAAATATTATTTTTTCACTCCACTAAATCTAACTCTGACGGATAGGTGTAAGTATTTGAAATAGTTCCACAAATAATCAATCTATTAGAATTTAAACCAAGATTATAATTTATCATATTATAAGCAAGTTATAGTGCAAGTGTGCGACAAATAATCATGCTGAGCGAGCATAGTTGCTTGATTTGAGTAAAAGTAGGGCTGTCAATGATATGGTAAGGTACGGACAGACCGAGATATTTTCATATTTATATCTATTAAAATTTTATTTATTCATACTCTATTTATATCCATTAAAAAAATTCTTTATTCATATTCTATTCATACTCCTCCAAAATTTCGGATAACGAAACAGATAAAGATAGATAACGGATAAAAAAAATTGAAAGATTTTGACAAATTAATAGTATTAAATAAATATATACTACTAAAATACAACAATAAATAACATTTTAGATATTAAAAAAATCACAAAATTTCTTCTCAGGTCACTTGTTAGTTGTTACTAAAAAATATACTACTTTGTACTTACTAATGAAACATTATCAAAGAAATAGAATGCAAATTAATTTCTTTATCAATATATATGATGTATTATTTAATATTAAAACATGACATGCATATTTCAATGATGTATAGATTATTTTAGAAATACAGATTTTTCTAATTTTAATTTAGTTAATTGTTTCAAGCTATGAAATAAATTATAATATATATATATATATATATATATAATTTATCCAATGGGTAACAGATATGATATAGCTCTTACTTGTACCCTTACCCGATAAGTTAATGAATTTTTTTTCTTACTCATACCCATATCCGATAAGCTAATGAAAAAAAATCTTATCCATATCTATTTTAGCAGGTATGATACGAATCGAGTAAACGGCCAAAAAAATTTCATCGACAGTCCTAAGTAAAAGTGATGAGTATCCAGACAGCACAAATTCAAACAACTTATCCATTTTGATAAAATAATGATACAAATTAACTCAACTTGAGCAACCATGCTCAGATTCCTCTTCTTCTTCTTTTTGTTTATAATCCCATATTTTTAGTTCTAAATTCACAAACTAGAGATGCAAAACAGGTCAATGTTTTTCTAATGTATTCGTATTTTAAACCTCGGAGGAGATTTATTAATTAACAGATGTCGAGACTAACGGAAGACTGGAAGAGTTCTATTTATAAAAATTATCTATTTCTATTTGTATTGATTATATTAAAAAATAATTTTATCATTATTTATTATTTAATCCGTATTCGAGATAAGTTTTGGCACCCATAGCACGGGTCCGAATCTGTTGTAACGCTATACAGATCAGACGCTCATAATTTACTATATTGTAAGCAATGAATCGTCTCAAATCAGATTCAAGGAGTCCGCATTTTTAAAATTTAGTTTGCACGAATTTGAATTCAATTGAATGATTCAGATTTCCTATGCATCAATATATAGCGCAGTAGTAGATTCGTTTTACTCACAGCACGGATCCTTTGCGCCACCTTGCCTCATAAAATCCTGATGGAAGAGAATTTTCAATTTTCAGAACTTTATTGAGGACATTCACGTGAGGAGGTATATAATATACGGAACCGGATCTGCTGCTCGTAAAATTTCAGCTGTTTTCTGTTTGTTTCGATCTGGACCTTTCAAAACTCATCTAACGGCCAAAGCATCTTTCCCCTGAATCAAATCACAGTCGTTCGTGACGGTCGATCGATTTTTGACGGTCGGATCGAAACAAACAGAAAACAAGCAGAGATTTTAGGAACAACAGATTCGGATCCATAATATACTGCACTGAACACTGCACAAACAGGTAAATCTCGAGATGTGCGCTCAGGAACTTTAAAATCTTTTTACACGATCCAGTACAATCGGGGTCCGAATCTGCTATTATTTCAGGAGAAAAGGAGGTTACTATTATTCATTTTTTTACCGTCGGATTGAAAACGAATGTACGGATCGTCACAGGTGGAATTTATAAGATTTTTTGATATTGATCTGATCCATTCATTATGAATTAACGATTCAGATTAAAAAAAGAAAAAAGTAGAGGATTTCAATCCGTACAGTCGATGCGGGGATATTTTGCACAAAAACACTAAATGGTCCTTATTTTGCTAAGATGCTTTGCCAAAAATGTCGACATTTTTTTGTATCATGAAAACTACTCTTTTTTTAATCCAAGAAAATTACTTTTTTTGTGGTCAAAGTTTTACATGTCAACAAAACTAACATTATTACTTTATTAATGTCAGAATTCTTTCGATCAAACTATTTAAATGTATCGGCAAATTTTATTGCAAGAATAAAAAGAAAGCATTGCTATTGTAATATGCACATGACGTTTTAATGTTTTATGCATTTTTAAGTCATTGAATTTTCTTTGTGGTTCGCACCGTATGAATCTCAAAAGAATTGAAGAATTTTTAATATCCATCCTGTAATTTTATCCATATGCATATATTATATTAGAGTTTAGAAGTTAAACTATTGTGAAAACGTTTGCACTTCGAGTTGAAGGGCAAACGGTCCAAATTTTATTGTTTTAAGTCTGAAACATTAATTTAAGTTGCTCCATAAATTATTCATATTGAAATCTTATAGTAAACCGAATTTCGTGATTTTAGGGATTCTTAGTTATTTTTTAAAATAATCCTGAAGAGTTCATTATTTTAATATTAAACAAGAACGTTTTTATAAAATATTTCAAAAATAATTAGAAAGTTCTAAAAATCAAGAAATTTGATTTCTATAAAATTTTAATATGATGAATTTATTTAGCAACTTAAATCGATGTTCGAACTTAAAAAATAAACTTTTAACCGTTTGCATTTCAATCCCAAGTACAAATATTTTCATGATAGCTTAACTCATTATATTATACTAGTAATCGTACTTGTGTCAAGCAATGAGAGATATTATGAACGAAAATAATCATTTTTGCGTGTTGCTCAAATACTATTTTTGCGTTTGTCACATTTTTGTGAATTATTCGACACATAATCAAAATTATGTGTTCATGTCATTTAGTTATATTAACAATATTTGCTTGGAAATGTGCTTTTATAATTGAGAGGAATATTTTTGTCCATACAGAAAAGTAAGATCATAGATCAAATGGACAAATCCATTGCTTAGATGTTTTATTAGATAGTATAGATACATATATTCGACACATATTCAATATTATGTGTTCATGTCATTTAGTTACATTAATAATATTTGCTTGGAGAAGTGCTTTTACAATGGAGAGGGATATTTTTGTCCATAGGAGAAAGTAAGATCATAGATCAAATGGACGCATTCATTGCTTAGATGCTTTATTATATAGTATAGATATAGATTAGTATGATCGTAAATATGAATTCATATCCGTTGTTATTCCAAATAGGAATAATAGGGCCCTGTTATTCCGCTCGGATTTGTTGGATCCGAGATCGAGGGCTGAGATTTTTCTTAAGAGACAGAAAACTGATGAGAGAAAAAAATGATCTGAATCGTCTTTAACAGATCCTCCGATGCCGAGAGAAAAAGCAGATCCTTGAAATAACAGCAGATTCGAACCGTCTGTAAATATATAGTAAAGTTCTAGTGTCATGTCTTCACCGATAAACTATTCCACTTATTTTTCCTTTAAACATTGTTTCATTACTCCATAACTTTTTACAAAATATAATTGGCCACCACTAAACTTTTATTAACAACTACAATTATTTTTCGAGCTTCGCCTCGAATTAAAAATCTATTACAAAATTTTCTATACTGTAAAAAAAATTAACTCTACACACTATGTACAAAATAAATTGTCACAATATTTAATCTTTATAAAAAAAACAATGGTCATGATTTAAAGAATATCTTGATCGAAGGTCAAGCAATCTATAGGACACAAATGCATTTCTATTTTTCATGATTTGTAAATGGTTTTAAATCTTGTATTTGATCTAATTATGCCTTAAAATCATGTTCATAATGATTTCAAGCTTAAATTTGATTTGAATTTTGTGTTTGAGCGATTTGAGTCGAATTTGGGTCGATTTGGTCTCAAACAATCACAAACTAGTTTAATTTGGGATTTCAAAGGCTCAATTCAATTTCGGTTGGTCAAGACATAACTCATAATTTTTGAATAAGATCAGTCAATCACCAATTTGGCCTAATTTGATTTGATTTTGATTTTGAAAGGCACAATTCACCATTTGAAGGTATTTTGGGCAAAACGGCAACCTTTCTAATTTCTTTTGAATTTCAAGGGCTCAATTAAAATTCTATTGATGCAAATATCATTTACGGATATCACAGAACATCGAGCAAGTTCCAATTTGATTTGAATTTATTTTAAAAGGGCTCAATTCACTGTCAGAGTATTTTTCAGACAAAATAACAACATTTAAAAGTATTTTTTAGTTTCAGAAGGCTCAGTTCAAATTTCGTTGATGCAGCAAGCATTCATAAGCATTTCAAAACATATTTCAAGCATCAATTTGATTATCCACGGTTTGAAATTGAATTTGATACAATTCAAGGACAATTTTGGTTAGATTTGAGTCTGGTTAGGGTTTTCATTGCTAATCAGATCTTTGAACCATCAAGCAAGCATGCAATCAAGTCTATAAGCATCATACAAACGTGACAAATCAATTTCAAAGCTTGCTCAAAAAAGAAATTTTGAATTTGGTTCAGTTCAGTTCAGTTTGGACGGATCACAGCCTTCACACAGCTCCAACCACCATTCTTTCTTAGAATAATGCTACAAGTACATCTTCATTTTACACACAAAAAATGATTTGATTTTAGGAACTATTTTTGTAAACAGAAGATCGGTTTGCTAGTCTATAATTAAACTCAGGAGCGAATTCAGAATTTTCGTCGGAAGGACAAAATTTATATAAAAAATTCTAAAGAGCAAAATGACGCAGATTTTAAATATACATAATTATTTCGCAAAAATAAATTGACAAATTATACAAATACACAAATTATTTGCATCTTTTTCTATATTACGTATCTACCAATCGTCAATCATATCTTGCGCATTGAATATTTAAATTTAAATTTTATATATTACTAACAATTGACATTAACATTATACATACAATATTTTGTGTATTCCCAACGGCTTTGACTACCCACCGACAGAAATAATTCATCCAAAGCAATCACGTTAGACTAAAATTAACTTGAAAAATGAAAATGTTCAATAAAAGATGACTAACCAATCACCATAATTTAAAATTTTGAAAAAATAGTGAATCAATTTTAGTATTTTACAGAGTGATACTGACGAATGAGAATCAAGACAAAATTTCTCCATTACCAAATCTACGCAGATCAACAAATCTTTTATCCTTCTTGACAAATCACAGCACATCAAACTCAAATTCACAACCCTTTGTCCTGTTCCAATTTTTTTTTTTTTCACTTTGTTGCAAGTTGCAACCAATCATCTCCTCCCACAAAATTGTAGCTCTGGTTTCTTCTCCTGCTTTCATCTATTGGTTTCTTGTTATTCGTGCCATCAAATCCGAGAGAGAGCTAGAGAAAAGAGTGATGGAGCATGCGAGGGAGTGCGTGTACACGGTAATAAAAATAATATAAATTAATTAAATTCTGATATGAATCAAAATTAATTTGGTTGTATTATTATTGATGCAAAATCAACTTTATTGCACAATTATTGATAACGATTAATAATTGTAATTGATTTGAATTTAAATTTTTTTGTTCATAGAAGAGTCACTATATATATAATTAAATATATGAGAAAATGTAAGGATGAATTCGAAACCTACTATTCTTGCGGGTGACATATGTGTGTTTAACGTGTATATTTTTTTGTAACTCTTAAAAAATTAAAATTGTAAACACGCAGGTTTACATACGCGGGTTCCACTTGCATGTTTACTCTGCACTGAATTTCTACCTACCTCCACATTAAATGCACCAATTATTGAAGAGCTTTTAAACTCGCAGTGAGCAGTTGTGTGTTTAGAGACAGTGGAGAATATATGAACAATGCTTGTAAGGATGACGAGACAAACCAAAATGAGGTATAGAGGCCTGATATGTGGTCCCTGTGTCATGATAAGGGACATAGGTGGAGAGTAATGACAAGTAACAGTTCAGAATCACTTCACAATGTGTTTAAAGAAGCTCATGGCAGCTCAGATTCATTACATAAGCTCAAATATACCGTGCTACATCCTCGGATGTAGTAGTCTCTTCCAGTCTGTCAAAATAACAACGCAATGGAAGCAAACTGATGCGAAACTCAGACAGTCCGCCTCGATTCCCTTTCAGTAACACATCACTCATATCAAACCTCCAAACATTCCTCAACCAATCCCATCAAATTATCGTCACTGGGTCCGACGATAGGATAACCAGTAATAAGCAGACCCTACTAACAAGTCACATCCTGCAATGTTACCGTATGCTCCCTGATACGCATATGAAAGGTGTGAGTTTCAGGACGCCAATGCTCTACAAGAGTAGTAATAAGTCTATGGTCTATGTTACAGTGTTCAATCTGGATGACATGGTACGGACTGAGATTTCTCAAAAGAAGTACACATAATTTGTCAAACTGTATAACGTCCTTGTGTACCCGACAATCAAGCACCTCCTCTGGCTACATTACATACAAATATATGGGATGATAAATCTAAATTATACCACAAACATAACATAATAAAATAAAATAAAATAATTTGTGCTTACCTTGTCCGATATGAAATAAACCCTAAACATGCACCTAGCACCTTGTAGAAGTGGAGAAATTTGCATGTAATCAATTTCATTATCAACGTTGGGATTTTCATCATTTGCCATCTCTAAATTAATAAATTTTAAATATGTATTTATTACAAATTAAACCACAAGATTTTAATACTATATTTCATAAATCATAAAATTATCATGAACTAAAAAAATATAAAACAAAAAATAATAAAACTATCATGAACTATAAAACGAAAAATATAAAATTATTTTACTATCTATTTCTTTAAATAATTTATATAATTCTAAATTAATAATAAAAACAAAAAAATAAAAAACTATAAATATAGCTAATTTATCTAATTTACATTATATATAAGTATTTTAAGTCACTAATTTATCTAACATATCATTACAAATAAATAAAAAATACCTTAAAAACGAGGAGACTGGATCAGGATGGCATTGGGGTCGGACCTCGCGTGACGTGTCGGCAACTGGTCTCAGGCGAGGCTTCTTTTTTCTGTTGTTGGCGAATTGATGCGGTGCATAGAGACAAGAGAGTGTTTGGAGAAGAGAGTTGGAGAAGAGAGATGTGGGAAGAGAAAACGACGGGTGAGATTAAATAGAGTTATACACTCATGCTTTGCCTGCCTGTTTAGCTTTTTATTTTTTTTAAACGCTTTGGAAAGGGCATCTTTAATGGTTATTAATTGCATTTCCTAAACACTCAGATCTTTCCTGCATTTGTGAGACCTAAACACACATGCCTCGTCTACATGTTTACAAATTATTTTCAACGAGAAAATGAACTTTAATGTTTAAACACGCAGGTGCCACTTGCGAGAATAGCAGCTTTTGAATTCCTACTTGCATTTTCTCATATATTTAATTATATATATTATTTTTATTATATAAAAAAATTTCAGGGCGCATAGAGGTTGGCCCGTCCGTTGTTGTTGGAAATGACAATTACACCCCTATATGTTGGGACTCGGGCTCCAGTTTAAGCTCCGTTTTTAATACTAGAAATTTAATAAATAAATTATAAATAGAAAAATGATCGGTGCATAGTTCGAAATATAGAAAAGTTCTTATGTACATCGATCAAGAAAAAAATCAAATGCCAAGTCCTACCTAATGTAGTGGTAAGGCACAAGGCTTCCATGGGGAAGGTATGGGGTTCAAGCTTGGTCGGGGGCTACTTTTAGGTAAGTTTTCAAGTTTATTTCCTGGTTTGTTTTTTGGTGTGTGTGTGTGTGTGTTGTAAGCCTACTGGCAGTGAATAAAAAAAAGTCAAATGAAATGTATTATCAATACTGTACATTATTATTTTGATTTATATCTTATTCACAGTCCAATCAGTGCATTATTTTTTATAATAAAAAAATATAAATAACGATATGAGTTCGATCATATTTAGGTCATTCTTATAACAAGTTCAGTTGCGCTCATTGGAATCGTAATTAGTATTTTTATCGTCGTAAATCATCAAGTTGTAGATATTGAGACTACTTTCATCGCTTTGAGTTTGATTTGTGATAGGAGAAATGAGAGATTCAAAATTGATTCCGACGCAAACTCGTGATAAAAATTACTAATTAAGACATAAGTTGAAGAAGAAAACAAATTTGAAATGCACATTTTTCTGACTACAAATCAAATTTGACACGGTGAAAATTGACTCAAATACGTACAACTTGAAAGCTTGCGATGATAAAACAAACTAATTACAGCTCCAATGAGCGTAGTCGAAGTTTGTAGAAAAATACTAATCATAATTAAAAAAATTATAACAAGTTCGATTATGCTCGTCGTGTCTGTAATTAATGTTTTTTAATCGTCGCAAGTCATCAAGGTGTAGATATCCGGATCTACTTTTCATATTGGGGAAAGATTAAGTGTGGCAAGTTATTTTGTGCATGCTGTAGAGAGATGCTTTTAAAACATTATTGATCTGCAACACATTTTTGTTTGTTTGTTTTAATGACAATAATGGCACAATTTATTAATATTTTGTAAATCATTGTTTATGAAAATTGAATGGTAAGTGCTAGACATGTATATATGAATAATATTTTATGGAAAAGTTGTGTTTGACTGTATTAGTCATATTAAATTTGATATATATTTTCACATTTTATGCATATCATTTCTAATTAAACATATATATAACTTATATAAAATCACATAAAATCACAATATTATATTTTTCATACAATGTACAAATATAATTATATAAAATCATATTATGTATATTAATATATTACATGTATATAATCAATATACAATTCTATTATGTATATACTTTTAAAATAAGTTGGATTTTCAATTCGGAGCGAAGCTCGAAAAATAATTCAAGTAATTAGTAAAAAAATCACGAGTTTGCGTCAGAACCAATTTTGAATTGCTCGTTTCTACGATCACAAATCAAACTCGAGGAGATGAAAATAGACTCGAACAGCTACATGTTGATGATTTGTGACGATAAAAAATATTAATTACAATCTTGGCGATCGCATATGAAGTTGTTTCAAAAATGATCTAAATATTACCCAACTCAAATCTTTATTTATATTTTTTATTTAATAAAAAAGTAATGCATTAATTGGACCGTAAAAATGTAAAAATCAAAGTTTTAATTGATGATATTGACAATACAATTCATTTTACTTTTTTAATTTGACCAATACTCGAAAAACTCAGACTTTTATATTTTTCGAACATCCAAAGAGATCTTTATTTTTATTTATAATTTATTTATTATATTTTCAATATAAAAATGGTTTAAGCTTCGGCATTTTTTTGGTAATTATGAAAAAGTTTGCGAGGAAATAGCCAAGCTATTTGGTTTTAAGATTCAATAGTCAGAACGGTGGAAAATCTATCGTTCGGCAAAAATAAACTCACCGCACGGTAGATTTTCTGTTGTGCCCCATTCCCTTTTTCCATAATTCTCACCATTCAAAACTATTGACGGTTGTGGTTATGTATACAAAAATATTTTCAGTTATAATCTTGTGTAGTAAAATAATTTCGACTAACCATTACATGTATTTATTAATGCATTAATAAACAAATTAATTAATATAATTCATGCTTCGGATAAATTGATGCATCAACGCGTACCATTTTCTTAATGCAATGACATATTTGTTTTAAATTAAATTAATTAATTAAAAAAATTATGGTCACAGTAAATCTTGACTGAAATATTTTTCTATACATAATCACGATAGAAAATATATTTCTGTACATAGTCATAACAAAAAATATTTTTGAAAGTTCCATTGTGGCAGAAAAATGGAATTGAGGCACGGATACACGGTAAAAAATACCGTACGATAAATTTATTTCTGTCGCACGATAAATTTTCTACTGTTACGATTGTTGAATCTAAAAAATCAAAATACTGAACTATTTTACTCGCAAATTGTTTCAAAATTACAAAAAGAAATGTGCCGCCGGCCGCCCCAATATATCTCTACTGTTGCGGTGCTTTCTATCTCCTCCGCTGTGCCAAACACTGTGGAACTCCCCCCAGGATCTTTTGTGGCAATCAGTTGTGCTTTCTTATGTAGTATGAAAAGTCACATCTGAAAAGTTATACTGTTGCTGGAACGTTGGATTCAAATGGAACGGTCTAAATAATTTTCCATAGTTTCAATGAAACGAATCAGAACTCTTAGTAATAAGTTTGTGACTTGAAAATAACTCAGCAAGATGAAATTGTAGTTCAAATTTAGTACAAAATAGTTTTTGTATATTGAAAATATTTAGAATTTCATATATTATATGAATGATTTAAGATTCACAATATAAAAAAGTTTATAACTGTTATGAATAATATAAGATAGCATATGTTGTTATTTATATTATTGCTATGGTTTTCTGTTCAGCAATTGAAAAAGATACATATGTAGTGTCGACTCGTTGTACGAATGGACGTAAAGATGCGCCAGAGAAAGAAAAATGAAGATTCCTCCATCGCACCAATCCTCTCATCTGTTCCATCGATTTTGCTGGTGGGACCATGCTGCTCCCTTGATAAGAGGGTCCCACATTCCAATCACATCTCTGACAGCCACCTCATCTTGTATTGGACAGCTGTGCTTTCTAGCTCCATGAATTTTTTAAAAATATTATTAATAATTCAAAATTAAATATTTCGTACAAAACAAAATTTTCAAATCTACTCGTCACTCAAGTGACACCTGCGTTCATGTAATCAGATTTCTCTCCAAAATTTTAAAAAAATATATATAAAATTTAGAGTTGTATGTGACATCTAGATCTTAGAGTCTATAGACACACAGTATCATATACGGTCCTAAATCAAGATAGATTCATCTCTAATATTTTTTGTTTAGATCCATCAACTTATAGGATCTCAGAAGCTATTGCGGTCTTAGAATTATTTAAAAAAAATAATAATAAATTCATAGAGAAATTTTGATTCTAAAATTAAAGTGGCACTTAGCGGCCGAAATAGATTTGAAATTTTGTTTTCTTTTTCTTAAATGTTACAATAGCATTTAAAAAATATCAGTGGTAATCGGATCAGATGCCTCGCAACACCTGTGTTGTAACACATCTGCATCGTTTGAGTGCATCGAGATTCGTGTCTCCAAAAATAAACGTCATCTCGATTTTCATCGTTGACGGTTGATCCAAAGTTGATGGTTGATCTGAGTCGTTCAGCAGCGCTACACCTTATTTAGTTATTTGCGAGATAGCTTATTCGGGCCCCACCTCCTCTCAGAATCAGATCTGGTGCTGCGCGAATGGTGTAGCGCAGCACTTGAATCGTCCGATCGCGCAGCACTTGAATCGTCCGATTTTCACTGATTGCATTCAGATTCGTGCCAAAGTATAAAGGCTCCCCTGATTTCCATCGCTGACGGTCGATCGCGAAATTAACGATCGATCCGGACCGTTCATCTGCTGTAGCGCGCTATTGCGATACAATATATTCAGGCACACCTCCTCTCCCTCTCCTAGTATTCTTCCACTTAGGACTGTTTCTCCCTTGTTTTCCCTTTTTGTTAAATAAATGGTACCTAATTCAACGGTTCTAGCCCACCACCTCCTCTCTCTCTTCTAGTATTCTTCCACTTGGGACTGTTTCTCCCTTATTTTCCCATTTTATTTGAAATAAATGAATACTTAATTCAACGACACACTCATTAAAAATAAAATTCAACGATAGTTTAAATGTTTTTTATTTTTATATATTTTGTTGAATTTATTGTTAAAATTGACAAACTTATTTTATTAGTCCATTGAATTTATTGGAAAAAAAAATCATTATTAATATTGTCAAGTATACAACAATAACAACAAAGTTTAAGTCCATACCGAATTTCATCTTATATATTGTCAAAGTATATAATTATGATTTATGAATACTCCTTCCTAGTGTTCTTAAAGAAATAATAATGATTGCATAAAGAAAACCTTTAAATGTATACTCAAATAATGAGAAAATACATGAAACAAACTGGATCAGGATAAATATATACAACAAAAAAAGACAGCAACTGGACGACATTAATAGTACAACAACCAGCACATATGACACAATACACAAAATTTATCTAGGTCATGCTCCTCCCCAATTGTAGGGCTCTGCATATTAGAGATCTTGACACGTGGACTATTTCTCATCCGACGGTGTTGCGTTTGAAAATTGGATGTACAGATTTTAATGCGCAGGGCCTCTTCAATTATTTCCAGAGGAGCATCTGCATATCAAATTTATCCTTACTATAATTGTATACCTTCCCATTTTATTGGATGCCTTCCAAGACACCATACTCTCCGTCTCTCGTAGCAACTAACATGATACATGATCTAGCATTTACGCTCATGTCAAGTGAAACAACATGATCAGTCTGGCATTTATATTCGTGACAAGTGAATTAACATGCATGTTTTATCATGTCAAGTGAATAAGGTCTCTCTTATATCTTTCAAACCAAAACAATACCTAATGTGCCGGGGTCTCTGTCTCTCTTCACCTATCCAATGCCATACAAATGGATTAAATTATTACTCACCTTTATTATCAGGCTTTCACAGTTTCACTTGTAAAAAGGAAACAGTGAACTCAAAAGAGATCAGATCACACATAATTGCAATTATGAATCACAAAGTGTGAGAGCAATCGGGTGTTGAAACAAGACAAGAAAGAGATGTGTCAGCCTTTCACATCAGACTGCTATTGTCCTCCAAGTTGAGTTCACAACGTCCCCCATTACTAGACTTTGATGTATACTATAAGGAAACGGATTTGATGAATACCCAAGATAAATGAGCATACAATAATAGATTTAATTTAAATTTAAGTTGGAGCAACTATGGAAAATCGCCTCTTCTTCATTCATCATTGATTTATTTAACATTCCAGATCTAACCACAATACACATTAATATTAAAAAAGACATACTAGTTTCTAATATACTTGCAAAGAACCTCCTTTAGGAAAGGGTCAAAGAAACAGGAAAGAAAAAAAAGCAAAACCAAAGAAGAAAAGGAGCCGAACAAATGACCACCCTCTCGCACCTCTCCGGCCAGCCGGTTCAGTCACCCCAACCCGGAATAGTGAAACAGGGTCAAACCAAATTTTCAATCATCTCCTTTCCTATCTCTTCACTTCAATCTCCGGGATCAACTAGCAGCAGCAGCACAGAAAAAAACCTCAGGTACTGGTACACCCTTCAAGCCGCCATGAGACGCCATGCAGATGTGGCGATAAGCGAGCGGGTGTGCCAGCCAAGAGTCAAGCACCCATCTTTCTCCTCAACCCTGTACCCATCTCCACCAGCAAATAGCGCAAGCAAAGTGCTAGCCTGTTTGAAAGCATTTGACCCAAGATGAACTGGCTCGAACCCAGCCAGGTTAAAACGGCCACGCCACTGTGTCAGGCTCTCATGCCTCTCGGTTCGGTCGGAACCCTCACAAGCAACAATGTTAAAAATCTGACGGCCCAAGTACAACTCTGACATGACCTGGTCAGGCTGGCCTGAATCCTGGGGTTCTGTTGGTGAACCATTTGAACCTTCCAGTGAATCAAACATGGTGGAATAATAGTGCAACGCCTCAGTAAATCGATCTACAAACGAACCAGAGTTGTGGTTTGCCTCTTGTTCCACCACAGTAAAGATCTTCGGTTTTACCTTTCGCACTGTGTCAAGCACCTTGTCAAGCTCACCCTGTCGTGCCAGCAACCTGTGTAGCTCACAAACAGAATTAATCGCCACCGCCTCTGGCTCACTGTCCCTGCTATCATCCTCTAACATATATGGTTCGATATCAGCTAGCGAATTGGCAACCAAACCACGATATTTGAAATCGACCCGAATAGTGTGTGCAAATTCTGCAAGCTTGAGCCCAACCTGTTGAAGAGCATCAGAGTTATCAGGCTGTGGCGGTCCCACACCTGTCAATCGAAAAGAGGGGGGGCCTCCAGGTCGGAGGGCAAGGGCTTGGAGCAAAGCCGGCCACTGCATACCCTGTTTGATACCAAAATCCACCACATGAACCCTTTTGCAACCTGCAAAGGCCTCCAATATTGCCTGATTGGCTGTAAAGTGTGCGAATTTGAGATAGGGGCAGGTTTCATAGAAGTGCATGTGGAGCAGATCCGCAAAGGAGTCAAAGGTAGACAGGTCAGATATTGGTTCGACAGGAGGTCTAAGCCGGTAGATCCGCCGAGCTAGAGCTTCACTGAAGTACGTTGCGACCTTGCGCATCGCCCCGCCTTGGGATGAAGCAAGAACTGATATCTGCTTAATCAACACATCAGATGCCTTCAGATTGTCTTGTTGCACGGCCTCGGCACATGCCATCAGGGCATGAACCAGGCGTACACCGGCTTCTTGTGGGTCTACCACGACAACTTCAAGACCTGCGGCTGGAACCGGGGCAGGATTAATAGGTTCAGGCCTTATTGGGTTGGTCATGGCTCCTCGGCCGAGAGATGAAGAGGAAGATGAGGAGCACGACCTTGATCCAGAACCAGTGCGCATCCGCTTTCGTTCCCGGCTCAGATCCGATTGAGAGACCAGGTTAGGGTCAAAGGTAACAGTAGAGGTATCAGCTGGGTCAAAAGAAGGAACCGAGGAAGGAGGCGGTGGCATAGAAGGAGAAGGTAGTGGTGGAGGCGGGGTGTTGAGCTCAGATAGCATGGAATCAAGCCACGTGGACAGATCTGAAGGGTTATAGTGTACTGTTTCAGGGAAGAACCCCATGTCATCACTGACCTGAGCCGTAGACGCGGCGGAAGCACCCATTCCCATGGCCATCTCGAGCTGCTCCAGCTTCTGTGCCACGTCAGCCATGTCCGACGAACGGACTTTGTAACCAAGCGCCGCCAGAAGCTCATCCACATCTTCCTCCGGTGGTGGCGCTGAAGCAGGGAGCTTTCCCCTCGCCACCGCTTCGCCGTAGGAGGCGGTGGAGCTGTCCGGATACTCTCTCTTCATCGTTTACTCTTATTTCTCAGCCTATTTTGCGTCAATTTCTTCTTTTCTCTCTCTATTGCTCGGAGATAATTGTGGGAGGAGAAGAAGGGGATAATAAGAGGAGCATCTCTCTCTCTCTCTCTTTGAGTGTGTTTCTCTCTCTCTCTGTCTCTATTTGTATTTGTTGTATTTTCGCTCTCGAGTCCCTTCTTCTCTAATTCTTCTCTAATCTCAAATGAGAGTGTGATTCGTTTCTAATCCGCTGTTTGTGCAAGTGTTAATTATTTTGGAAAATTCGTTTGCGAAGCCAATAGAAAACGGGAAATCTACTGGTGACACTGGAAAATGCGTCAACAAACTTTCTTAATCAGTATTTGTTATCTTAAATTACCTTGTTTAGATTTCATGATTTATTCGTGTGTGAATTTCTGTGTGGTCTTTTGTATAACCTGTATAGATGGCCCACACATTTTTGCAATAACTATTTTCAGATAAAAGTAGTATTTATTATTACATGCTAAATAAGACTAAAATTGGCTTGAGTACATTATTTATTTCTTAAATTAAAATAAAGAAGTTCGACTGAGTTTGAGTTACATAATATAATAGTATTCTTTTCGCAATAATTGAGTGCTGAGGATGTCTCGATCTCACAAATTTGAAGAAAAATAATCAATTGTAACAGTTCCTAATTAAAAATAATTTTTTTAAGTGGCCTTTTGAATTAAAGAGAAAGATTTATTTAATTTGATTAGGCAACAGCCACAGGGAGGTACACTATGTCTGAACAGTCAGAAGATCAGGAATCTTAGCTGGAAGTCGTACTGCTTCGACAGTTTTTTCTACCTTTTTTATCCCGATTTTGCCCTTCTTATTAGTTATTACTGTATTTCCGAATGACACTAACCCAGGCGCTTCAGCCTGTAATTAGCACGACGACCCTCTGACCTCCAGGTCCCACATTTTGCGTCAATTATCTTGCACATGTACTGATATTCCAATCAATTTCCTTCCTAGACTATGTCTGCTGAACCATGTAATTCAAATGTAGGATGGGGTACACCTGACATTGGCGTAACATTATTTATATTTATAGTGGAAGGGGTTCATGGAAGGATTCGTGAAGAGAGTTGGTCCGGTCCGGTCCGGTCCGGCAATAAAAACCACAGGTTCACGAGGGCTCCGAATCCTTATCGCCAACTCTCTTAACGGCGACACGTGTCCACCCATCGTTATATCTTGCTCACTCGCCCCTGCAACTGTTTCGTGTGTGTGTTGTGCGTGAGCGTACCATACCAACACCCATTTTAACATCCACACCTGGTTCACCACCGTACAATATACACCTGGCAACAAAATCACAAGTCCTCATCCGCTTGTCTCATTACATAATAAGGTTCACTGCTAGACCTGGTGCAGATGGTAAATGTTGATACCAAATGGGAGACAGTGAGATGTAAGAACAACAGTGGCTGAAGAGAAACGGATGGACGGTAAAGGGACCCACAGTTGTACCCACACACGTGGGATGGGACCCATATTTGCCGATCATTATTAGTGAATTTATCTTTTATATTTCTCGTGGGACCCATCCCCCACCAGCACCTTTTGTGTCCCCACAAGCCCACAACCTAATGTCTGACCGTGTTGGACCTTGATTAGCTCAGGAGAAAAGTCCGAATCTGCTATTATTTTGGAAGAAAGGAGGGTCCTACTATCTATTACAGATCGTCAGATCAAAATGGACGGACGGATCTTTATTGAGTGGTATGTTTTTTTGGTTAATCTAATTCGTTGGTTACAATCAACGATTCAGATTAAAAAATTAGATTTTTCTTTTTCTATTTTGAAAGTAGGTGATCTCGGTACCAGGAGAAGCGGAGTCCCGAGTTCAGTCTGGTTCAACATTAAATGCTAGAACCACGATAATTGAGAATTGCAATACCTGAAAGCAACATTAAAATACTTCGTTACATTATTATTTTAAAATAGAGAAAATGAATTTTGGTAGAGGGACATGGAAAATTCATTTTCTCTATTTAGATATGAAATATCTTTTAGTTGCCTCTTTTGGTATTGTGTGTTCAAGAAATATTCAAAAGATTTATTATGGACAGTCTTTTACAAATATTCATTTAGTCTAGTAGGAATTTACATTAGGAATAAATATATTTTAAGAATATGTGTTTAAATCGTATAGTAAGATGTTACTCAATTAAAATTTGTTATTATTTTCTTTGTTCATTGTAATTTTTTTATATACATAAAAATTATGAGAAATTATATGCAAAAATATGTAAATTAGCATAGGAGGGTTAGGAACCATTAAGTAAAATATAAGAAATTGTATGGATGACTTATGGTTGTCTATAACATTATGTACAAGGGTAGATCATAGGTCACTTAAGTTCGGACACAACTAAATTCAGACACTGCGGTTGAGATCAAGTCCTGACACAAATTTACTAAAACTCACTAGAATATCATTAAAAGCTCATTTTTCACTACAAAAATAACTAAAAAACACACTAAATTTTGTGTTTTTTGAAAATCAAATCCGAGTATTTGCCCGAGCTTATCTATGAACGAATCCACCCCTAATTATGTACAATGGAAACTTGTTAATAATAAAGGTTTTCTAAATAATCGTCTTCCAAGTTGTGCTTTTTGCCATCTTATTTCAACATTAACTAAGATAAGTTATTTATGTACCTAAGAAAGTTTTAATACGTACATATATTCTGTTAGAACATAGTGCAACGTACTTACAAGTTTAATTAAAATATATGCTTCTTTATTTTGCAATTAAAGTATAATTAATAGTTTCTCTATTTTGCAAATCATTTATATTTAAAAGAATGAATACACCTTTATGTTATTAAAATAATGCTACAATGTATTAAACTAGGTGGGAATACAACCACTTTCGACTTGTCGTATTACACCAAGAGCGGCAAATGTTTTAATTCAAAATTAATAAATAATTCATAAAAATTCAACTGATATTAGTTAGCTTCATTTTCTGAAAAAATATAAAATCCAACAGAAATTGAATAAGAGAGATGATATACCAATTCATTATCGATACGCATGTCGCTCTGCATGCTAAAAGTGATATTATACATATTAAATTATTATGCATGTTATTTGAATTGTTATGCATAACAACTCAAATAACATACTAGTATTTTTTTCGAGAAAATAAAATATATAATAATTTGAATAATTTGCATAATAATTTTTTTAATACGCAGAACACATGCATATCGTTTACGGATGAACGGAATATTTTTTGATTAAATAAACTCACATATGAAATTCTCTGGTTCACGCATTATTTGCAAAAATGATTGGAACGATTATTTTTTCTGTTCACGCAATATATGTATGACTGTATGAGGGAATATATGGTTTTCGGTGGTAACGGCGTTGGATGGGTCGCCACTACGTTACGGAGATGCTGACGGCAGCCCTAACGGCCTAGAGGGAATCGGTTTCTTATCCTCTCCAGTTCAGACAATTCTGTGTTGTTAAAACTTGCCCGATTCAGGATGTACTGGAGAGGATGCAATCCCGGAAATTTCTTTTTCTTTTCAAATAAATATCCGCGTCTGCAATTCTTCTCCATTCTCTATCGCGCACTATTTGTTTATTGTAAGATCTGATTCGCTGTATACATCCTGATGTTGCGAATCATGTTGTCAATAGGTTGAGATTCTTGTACAAGTTGTTATCCGAAAAGGATACACATTGTTTTCAATGAAAAAAGAAGTGATCGCCAAATTGGCACAGTTGTAGTCACTATAATTCACACGAGGTAATGTCGCTTTAATAGAATAATATCTTTCTTTTTTCCTTAAATGAAAATGGGTTATATGTCTTAATGTTTTTCGATCATGCATTAAATTAGTTTTTCTTTACTCGAATGGTATGTCAAAAAAATTATGGCCAATACTTCTTGAATTAATGCAACTTTATCCATATATTAATTCTGAACTGTGAAAATATCTACCTGGAAAAATATATTACACCTAATATTTATAGTTGGTAATGAATTTTCATTCTTAAATACAACCATTACAAAAATTTAGAGAACTACAATAACAAAATTATTGTCTAAGTCCTAAAAAATAGCAAATTTTTTTTGGTAGATACATTAACCTGCAGATGTATGTTAGGAAAAAAATGTTGATAACTTTAATCAACCTTTTTAAAAGTATTAACTATAAAAAATATTGGTTCGTCGTTGTTTTTGAAGAATATTTGTTATATATGTACATTTTGATTTCCCTATTTTATCTATAAAATATTAAATAATTAAATTAATTAATTTGCAATTATTAATTTTTATCACAATGAACATCATTAAAAAACATCCCTTCCATCCGAGTGCATATCCTCTCAAGTACTCCAACTACACGTGAATCTGAATCGTTCATTCAATTTCTAGATTCACGTGCACGAATCTCAAACTTAAATGAACGGTTCGGATTCATGTGAAGTAGTTACAGACTTGAAGTACTTCATCGAATGTGAATTCCTCCTACATACATGAAAAAATAAATAAAATACATATTTGCATTGACTAAATAAATTCAGTTATTATTACATGGTTCTAAACTTGTGGTACCATCGCTCTCACTTAACATGGGCATGTGTACTAAGTGGAAACAGAAGATCTGATTTTATCCTATTGGAATAATGGAATGTGATGTTATTTCTTCCCCACACATGCACATGTTAAGTTATCCCTAAATGTTTATAATATATCATTGGATCTAGAACCTATGTTTTTCTTTTGTGTCCTTTGGAAAATTGTTTTTGAACGGTTAGACTTGGCATAGCACCAATCATTGGCCATAGTAGTTATGGGATCCGAATTTGCTCTTCGGATTTGAGGCGAGCAAAATCATGTTTGGATTCGATCCGATCGTCACTAATCGATCGACTGTCACAGCGACTGTGATTTGATTCAGAGACAAATATTTTGGCTGTTAGATGAGTTTTAAACGATCCATATCGAAGCAAGCAGGAGACGAGAAAAAACTGTACGAGCAGCAGATTTGAATCCGTAGTCATAGAAAGCGAGATCAGATTGTAGATGAATATGCATTTTTGAAGTAGCCCTTAAATAAAATGAATATAGAGTGTAACTTTGTCAAATATTATTCTCCGTATAAACCAGATAGGAACAAATCATAGTCACTGTTCTTATCTACTCGTTGCTCACAAAATTATTTTCTTAATTATTTGAAAAATATATATTTTCTTATATTCGCCCCAAAAAATAGGATATTACTTAGAAGATGTAATTATTTTTCAATTGTTATTTATCTTGAACGATTGTAATGAAATTATTAATATTGGAGTCAATAATATTACTAAAAATCATTAAATAGTAAAAAGAAAAAGGAAAATAGTTATATACCACTATAAAACTTGAAAAATGTTAAAATATCACTCAAAAAAAAATTGTCAAAATGTCACTGTCGAAATCTAATCTCTATACAAAAAAAATAATAAATAGTGATATTTTGAAAATTTTAAAATTTTATAACGACATAAAATCAAATATATCTAAAAGAAAATATTATGGATGCATTGTAAATGTTAATAGGTAGATGACGTGGCTGTCATTGGAAAAGAACAACAGCAATTTTGAAAAGGAAATAATCAGAAATAGTCAGTGCAAAACTTTTAAACCATCTTGGAAAAGGTGCCGAAGAGATAAGAATCATCGGCATTTGGTCACTTTTATGTGAAGTACGTTGCTTCCCCCAATAAAATCTAAGTCACACTAACTTGTGATTTCAGAAAACAAAAAAAAAGGTGCTCGTCATATACGTGTCAAGTCTCATGTTTTGCAAAGGGAACTATTTGTCAATCTTTATTCTATGTGGAAGGGGGAAGCTAATTTTCTACCGTGCAGTATCGACGGACGGTTCATATTTTCTGCGTTGTGAGCTACGAACGGTTCAGATTTGATTCAAGAGAGTCTGATATTATAAAGTTTAGTTTGCATGAATCTTGATGCAAATCAAAGGTCCAGATTTTCTGTGCAGCACGCACAGTGGCGATGCTGCGCGGTAGAAGATCTCGATTCGTGGAAGGGTCTATCTAGTGTTTATCAAACGGGCGGATACGATCGGGCACGGGCACGAGTTGTCCGGGTCATGGATTGTACGGGTATTGAGTTGTACGAATGGGACGGGTTAAACAAAGCAGGTTGGGACATGTTGAATTTGGGATGATGATCCAAACCCACTCATTGATCTGTCGGGTTGGACGTGACAGTGACGGGTACAGGCGGGTCACGGGTTTAATATTTTTTAAATCCAAAAAGGTCGGAAAAATTGAAAAATTTGGAAATATTGTAAATTAATGTCAATTTTTTTTTTCATATGAACTTATTTTTAAATTAAAATTCGAAAACAAAAAAAAATCACAAAAATATTCGAAGTGTTTGCAAAGAAAAAACCGAAAACAAATTGCAAAACAAATTTAACGTTTTTTGTATAACTTTATTTTTTTTTCTTAAATTATTTGTAAGTAAAATTATGTCAAATTGTTTTCCTCAAATAATGTAAGAAAACAAGTCCATAAAATGCACCTTTCAAGGCAAATGACACCAATTTTTCCAGCTGGGGTATAAAAGCATGTTAACTTTATACAGAAACAAGCTAAATTTTCAATGAAGACTTTTTATCCTTCAAATACAAAAGTACAAACTAGTTTATTCAAATTACGACAAAAACAACTTATATTAGATTCATTTTGAAATAGAAAAAGGAAGTTTCTTCAAAATGGAGTAACAAGGACCTCATTATACATTAATACAAAAGAACATTAGCTACCACAAGTTTGGGACGGGTTGAGACGGATTGGAGCGGGTTGGAGACGGACTACGTGCGAGTTACGAGTCACGAGCACGAGCGAGAGCGGGTTGGAGACGTGTTAGGAAGGGGCAGGTTACCACATGTGAAATTTCAAAGAGCGGTTCAAACCTGTATGAAATCCGTCATTGACAAAAGTACGGACGGGCACGAATTTGGTCCACGAGCGGGCGGGCACGAGTCGAATTGACCCGTACGGATTTTGTCACAACACTAGACCTATCTAATCTACCTCTTTATCTATAATAATGTTAGAATTGTTAATTACTATTTTTAATAAATTTATATATAAATCAATAAAATATATATAAATAAGTAACTATTTAGATGATAGTTACATGTTTATTTAGTTGATATTTAGAGCATGGCTAAAATAATATGCATAGTACACTCCATTTTATACTATGCATATAGATATAGGTCATTAAATTGAGATTTAAGTTGCTCAATAAATTCTTCATATGAAAATATTGTAGGAAATTAAATTTCGTGATTTTTTGAGCTTTCTAGCTATTTTTTAAATATTTTTTAAAAACAGTCCAGATTTAATACTACAAAAGTGTCATTTCTGGGTTGTTTTTAAAATTTTTTTAAAAAATAGCAAGAAAGCTCTAAAAATCACGAAATTTTATTTCCTACAAGATTTTGATATGAAAAATTTATTGAGCAACTTAAATATCAATTTAATGAACAAATTAAATACAAATGGACGCATAGTACGTTATGTGGTGTACTATGCATATTATTTTAGCCATGCTCTGATATTTATATAAGTAAAGTTGATAAATGAAGAAACGAACACTCTTTCACAGACCGACAAATGAATTTTTTTATTCTTTTTTACAAACTGCTCGGCAAAATATGATTTCTTTTAGTCGAGATTTGTAATCTTACTTGTAATAGAGATAATATGTCAGCTAGCTTTTTCTTCTCTCTTTTTCTAGTCATTAATAGTCTAAAAACTTTTAAGGTTTCTTTTATGACTGAATTTTATTCATTGGTGTAGTTAGCGTTGTCAAACGTTAAATATGAAACAGAATCGAGCTGTTTCGTTTTTCGTTTCGTTTCGTTTCATTCATGAAAAAAAACAGTTTCGTCTACCGTTCCATTTTATAAACAAAATAAAATTGTTCCGTTGTCGTTTCGTTTGTCACAAAACGAAACGGAACGGAACATGAAAATTTCGTGAATTTAACACTAAATATGTTGAAACGACGGTAAAAAAATTAGTTATGTTTCCTTTATGTTTTTTATAGAAAAATAAATATTAATTTTGTTCCATTTCGTTTTTAATACGGAACAAAAAATTGTTTCGTTTTCGTTTCGTTTACAACGGAACGAAACAGAACAGTCGAAACGGCGGAACATTGATAGCCCTAGTTGCAGTTGATAATGACAACATGTTGTTACTGTTATTATGGTAGGTGGATTTTACAGAATTGATTACCGCAATGGCATATGGATCCCTTTGTCAAATTCTATCTAGTGTTGTGGTGAGTTACAAAATCTTCATAAAAGAGGTCTGCAGGAGCGGAGCTACATGAGGTCAGGGAGGGGCAGCCGTCTTATCTTGAATTTTTTTTGCAAAATAACCATGTATATTTAAAATTTTGCATCATTTTGTCCTTCTCTGGAAAAAAAATGATAGATCTTGTCATTTCCTGACGGAAATTCTGGATCCGCCTCTGGTCTGGAGTTCAAGCTCCGTTAGGAGCTGCTTTCAAGGAGGTTTTCAAATTTATTTTCTGATTTGTTTGTGAATGTGTTGTAAACCTACGAACAATGAATAAAAAAAAAAATAGGAATCCCTTTAGTTGGCAATATTGACGTTTTTCATGGCATTATCAATGTTTCTTTCATTGCATATTAATTTCCCTTTGGTGATAATAACATTATTGTTTGTTCGAACCAAGAAAAATATAATCGAGACACTAATTTTTTAGAAGAAGTGAGGTCTTTGTCTCGAGTCTAATTCAAATTTTGAACTAAAGTCTTTACATAGCTGAATTCGAACATGCGATTTTATTTTGAGAGAACATTCATCTTAATTACTAGATCAAAGGCTGATTCTTCAAAAACTAAAATTATTACTTTAACAATTGGAAGATTTATTGGGATTAAATATTAATTATTGAGTTAGTGCTCTACTAAAATATAGCAAGGAAAGATTTATATTTGTGATGTATTAGAGTCATCAAATAAACTTTATGAATATGTTTCGATGCATGAGAATAACACTATTCTTGAGTTAGTGCTCTACTATTCCGAACATAACCACTCAAACAAATAATTACTATTATAAATAACTCAATAATAGCATTAATTCACTAACTCTACATAATTGTTGATATAACAAAAATAGTAAAAACGGTGTGTTTTTCTTTTCATTATAGTCGTAATGTACAATTCAAATATCTTCACTAATTCAAATGAGAGAGAATTCAATGCTCGTGTTCATTGGTGTATGCTATGTTTATCTCTTATTTTGAGTTTAGATTTTGAAATGTAAACTGATAAATGTATTCAAATTATCTTAAATATATATCTATAAAAAAATTTAATAGTCATAAAGAGAGACGGTTAAATGGTCTAATTTGATTCGTTGATTTTGTTAATTATTGATGTCTATTTAAATAAAATTAAACCAATGCAATATCAATTACTTTTAATATTTAATGATTTCGAAAATATACATAAAATTTAGTTTTGTGAACATTGATATGACGTCAATGATCATGGATAATGAATATCTTCTCAATTGGAATAGTACATAATTAACACAATTTTTGTACTAATTTAAAAATTGCTATCTTTTGCTTGTTCTCATCTACTAGCTCCAATTATTATACTATTCCTACACAAATATTTCATATTTGCAAGACGCAAACGTGGCCAATACTATCCCTACACAAATATTTCATATTTCATATTCATTGTACGAGATTAGGAGTGCACAAAATATTCGTGATTCGTGATTCGTTCGTGTTCGATTCGTTAACAACTCGTACAATGAGTTGTTAACGAGGTGATCTCGAGCTGTGACTAAATCGTCTCGTGTAAGTATCGAAATCTTAACGAGTTAATCTGAACCATCAAATTGGTAACCACCATTTCTAAATAAATCTTGACTACAATGAATTTTCATGATATTCTAATTTTATTATGTTTTTTTTTAACTATTTTGTCATTTTTTATACAAACAAGATACAAACGAGTCAAACGAGCCGTGATCACTTGGAGTAACGAACCGAGCCAACTCGTTAATAAACGAGCCGAGTTCGAATTCAATCCAACTCGCTCGAACTCGACTAGTTTGCATCGGAATATCTATTTTCTAGGTTAGTTAATTAGCAAAGTAAGGAGGCAGATGAAGAAAAAAAATGTTTTTTATTGCATGAACAGCGGTGTAAATAAATAAGCAAATTGAGAATTCAACTAGATAGCGTTGAAATTAAAACCACGTTCATATATCTTCTAAACAAACAAAGCAGATTTTTCAGAATAAATCACCGAAATCATATATATGTATTTGTATTTCATTCTGAATTTCACGTGTGCCGATTCATTCCTTCGTTTTTAATCTGTCGGTCTATAAATAAATAATAGAACTCTAATTCTTTCCCAAAATAATAGCAGATCGATTCGGACACGCCCTTTTCCTTAATAGTGAATATAAATATATACATAAATAATAGATGATGTAAAAATTTAAAACTAAATTCCATTTAAATGAATATAAAATAATTAGTATATATGACAAAAAAGTGTGCATATTAATGTAAGTAAATATTTAAACAATAATATGTAATTTAAAAGAATAAAATTTATAAAAATATGAATATGTTAGTTGTGTTCCCAATAAATAGATAACATTTTACATATGAAATACAATCATATTTTCACAACAGATCATTCTGCATTAATTTTTCATTCTAAACACGATAGTTATTAATAAATATAAGTATTATAGTAACGAAGGACAATATAATTAATGCAAATCAATTATACAACAACAGAAATATTATTGACATTAAAATGATTTTCTTATAATTGGATAGAAGAGAGAATTACCTGCGGCGAACAACACTTGAATATTTTGAAAAACAAAATTAGAAAGATTAAATCTTGACCATATCACTCGATCATGACAGGATAATATATGATTAATTTATATTTCAAAGTTTGATTAAATCAGTCATGACGTCGCCGAATATGAACATAAAAGATACTTAATATATAGCAGAGATTTAAACAAAATTGAAATTAGAATATTAGGAGCTGAGATGTCCAAAGTAAAAGCGATTCAATTGATGTCGTCAATCAAATATTTTAACATCTATTTTTATTTCGTATTCAATTATCCATATCCCCTCTTTATGGCAACTTCGAACAAAATTCGCATCCCCATTATTTCATATGATACAGAATTGATGCAAATGCATATAATTTACTAAACAATGGGATTAAATAATAACGATTTATGTCAAGTCCTATCTAGTGTAGTGGTAAGACACAAAATTTTCATGGAGGAGGTCTGGGGTTCAAGCCTCGGCAGAGGCAATTTTAGGGAGGTTTTCAAGTTTGTTTTCTATTTTTTTGTGGATGTGGGTGTTGTAAGCCTACGAGCAATGAATAAAAAAAATAATAACGATTTATTTCGACAATATTAACAACGAGTTTTTTAAGTAAATTCCAAAAAAAAATATTAAATATAGAAAACATGTTAGTGATATATATATTAGTAAACTTGACAAGCGATTCTCTATTTTAAATTATGAGTTTATATGTACTATTATTTAATACTCTCTCATTCGTCGTATAGGCTTCTCTTTTCTTATTTAATAAAATATTAATAGGCAAAACTACTGTTAAAAAAGTAAGCTACATTTCATAAAACACTGAAAGATTGTTAATTTGCCAAGATTAATATTAAGAATAATTCTAGTGTACTTCCAAAAATATGGTACATCCATTTTTATGGTACAATCAACAACTAAAAACAAGTTACGATAGATGAGGAACATTTTCCATTTTAATCTACAATTTCATTAAATAGGGTTATATTTGACATGCAAAAAGTTCTAATTGGAAAAGATTTTAATGCATTGAAGATGATAGATGCAGCCAACGAGGAGGGGATTTAATCCAAGCTAAATCAATGGAATTATTAATGAGACAGTTATATAATCATTAAAATTGTCCAAAAAAGAAGACTGAATCATTGAATTATTAGGAAAATGGTGGCATTTTACTTTTACAAAATCACAATTAATTGTAGCTACTAGTATAATATATAAAAAAAGAAACCTAAATAATGATATTAAGTAAAGATATTTAAAAATAAAAGAACAAAACATTTTTATTTGCAAGTATTTACTTTTTTCTTTTTCGGGTTTTAAAAATTGGTTTGTCCAATTTATTTCATGTGGATGTTTTTTTTATGATATAGTATATAAATCAATGAACTAATAGTTATATCTTCATTCTGATATTTTCTATTTCGTTTCACAACATCTCTGGAAAATCAAGAGTAATTATAATGATTGCAAATTTGTTTCAATAACTCATTAATGAAATATTCTTCTGCAAATTTTAGACATTTAAACTTATTATATTGAGTCGGAGGTAATTGCGATGATAAATATGTTATACATATATGAACGTTGATAATAAATTACATATATATATATATATATAGAGTATGGCTAGCGTGCTTCCATAAGCACTTCGGGTGAAACGCTTACGGGTCAAATTTAAAAATTTAGCATCTGAAATTTCGATTTAAATAGCTCAGTAATTTATTTATATTATAATCTTGTAGAATACAAAAATTTCTAATTTTTAGAATTTTCTCACTATGTGTAATGATTTTTTAAAGTTGATCCAAAAAATAATAAAAAATACCTTAATTTCTATGGCAAATAGGTCATATTTAAAAAATCATTAGACATAGTTAGAAAATTCTAAAAATGGAAATTTTTTGTATTATACAAGATTATGATATAAATAAATTATTGAACTATTTAAATCGAAATTTTAGATGCTAAATTTTTAAATTTGACCTGTAAGCGTTTCACTCGAAGTGCTTATGAAAGCACGCTAGCCATACTCTATATTATATATATTGAGCATGGCTAAAATAATATGCATAGTACACCACATTTCGTACTATGCATATAGATATGGATCAATAAATTGAGATTTAAGTTGCTCAATAAATTCTTCATATTAAAATATTGTAGGAAATTTTTTTTTTGTGATTTCTGGGCTGTTTTTAAAAAATATTTAAAATATATATATATATATATATGCATAGTACTTGTAGGAAATAAAATTTCGTGATTTTTAGAGCTTTCTTGCTATTTTTTAAATATTTTTTAAAAACAGTCCAGAAATGACACTTTTGTAGTATTAAATCTGGACTGTTTTTAAAAAATATTTAAAAAATAGCAAGAAAGCTCTAAAAATCACGAAATTTTATTTCCTACAAATACTATGCATATATATATATATACGGTTCCAATTATATGTCTAAAAATAATATTTATATGTAAAAATATAATTACATTATAGACATCATTATTGTGATATAAATTTCGGTATATTATTGTGACAACTCTTAATATTTGCTCATAATATTAATGGAAAATTCTTTATGATTATTTATTGAACCTCAAAATGTTTCCTTACGTTGATTCAAGCTATTCAGTCAAAACAGAAGGTCAAATTACTCCTCTTTAACACCAAATTTAGTATAAAGTGTGTAATGACTATTTTGTCCTTGTGAAATCAATGGATGAGATTATAGATGTATCATAAAGTAGAATGTACAATAATATTGGATTTACACCAGAATCACCTTAATAGTAATAGTTTTTCATAAATTTTCAGAAGTCACTTACTTGTATGAAATTTGATAAAAAAAAATAAAGAAGATAATGCACGGGTTTAGTAATATTTCTTTAAAACATTTTCCATATTCTTTTTCAATATATTTGAAAATTCATTATTAAAATTATCGAAATAACCTGTCCAGCTCCCTCCATTTTTATTTTTGGTATAACTTACGGGTACCCTTCTTATTATTTTAGTTTTGTAATAAAATTAATGGATTTGTCCACTATTTCAGTAAACAAACATAAATATTTTATGCACATAAAACCCAATATATGAAACATTTTAAGGTATATATATTTTATCCCAATAAATTGCTTTATTTCAGTTTAATTTGAAATTTATACTGAAAAGTTGAGTACAGTCCGAGACCCTCAAAATACTAGCGAATCAAATTCGCTGCTTGTATAATTTCTTTTTTTCTCTGATTGCTTCGATTTGAACCGTTTAAAACTCATCTAACGATCAAAGCATCTGTTTTCTGAATCAAATCACAACCGTCCGTCACGATCGATCGATTCGTGACGATCGAATCAAGACAAACAGGATCATGCTTGCCTCAAATATAAACAACAGATTCGGATCCAAAAACTAGGAACCGGTCTGTAAATACGGCAAGCATTTCTCATTTTCTATTATTAAAAGTCATGGACTTTTTGTAAAATTTTCTCTTTAAAAATAAGTTACGTAACCATCGTAGGTAGCAAAGAAGAGCACGTTAGTTGACCGCCACCATCTGCCTCTCGTTATATAAAATTATTATAGTTACGAGTACAAAATTTGGATCCGAATCTGCGTCTCGTATTTGAGACGAGTAGGATCGTGTTCGGCTCGATCCGACCGTCACAGACGGCTGTAATTTGATAGGGGCAGATGCTTTGACCGTTAGATGCATTTTAAACGGTCCAGATCAAAACAAGCAGGAAATGGGAGGAATTATACGAGTAGCAGATTTGGTTCCACAAAATTTATACTTCTGTATATTATATATTATATATATATATTAATATAGCACGGGTTTGTTTTATTTTGTTCGTAATTAGAGGTGAATTCAGAATTTTCGTTAGGAGACAAAATTTATAATTTTTCAAAAAAGCAAAATAAGGCACGTTTTTAAACATATATAATTATTTTACAATTTTTTTAACAAATATACAAGATTATTTTGCAAAAAACTTTTTTGAGGGGAGCGGGAGGCGACTGCCCTCTGACGCTTCTTAGATCTGCCCCTATTTGTAACTTCAAGAAAATTAAGGGATCATAGTTGAAAATGTATAACCTTAAAGTTTTTTGTTCTTTTTGTTGTTCTTTAATTGTCAACTGGAAATTATCAACTGTAAATTTTAATAATTTATATATTTTTTAAAAAAATATATAAATTATTAAAATAATAACATAAATTATTTATTTTCAGTTCACAATATATAATTTTAATTAACAAATAAAGAGATTGACAACTATATAAACATATAGATGGGCATGGAGGCATGCATTAGTTTAGGTTCTAAGACCGTATGTCATATGTATTTTAATTTAATTAAATACAAGTTGTTGGATTATGCAATCTATTCATGCAAGCAACGTAATAAATAATATTTTAAAGTCAACTTGGGTTTCTTAAATATATTACATTGTTACATCTATATAAAGTCAATGGAGATTACTTTTGGAAATGTTGAATTCAATAATCATGATTAGTATTAATATCCGAGGCCTCGGAAAATAAACCGATTTTTTTAACAATAGAAATTAAATTAATTAATTAAATTTAAAAAGAAAGATTATCTGAAAAGCTTTAAAAATAAAAAAAGATCAGTATTAACAATACTGGCCTTCTCATAAAAGCCAAAAGGCCAGGATTGCTAATCCTGACCTTTCACTTGTTTAAATTTGCGCACATTTTCTTTGATTTTTTTATTAATAAAAATATTATTAATTTAATTGATTAGTTAGATTATATTTGGGTATTTTTGTAACAACTTCGTCTACGCTCGTCGAGATCATAAATAATAAAATATTTCTATTGTCGCAAGTCATCGAGCTGTAGGTATCCGAGTCTACTTCCATCGCGTCGAGTCTGATTTTCGATGGGAGAAACAAGCCATTCAAAATTACTTCAGACGCAAACTCATGATAAAAATGACTAATTAAGACATAAGTTGAACATGAAGTCAAATTTGAGATGCACATTATTCCGATTTTAAATTAGACTCAACGAGATGGAAGTAGGTTCAGATATCTACAGGTCGACAGCTTGCGACGAAAAAATAATTATGATCCCAACAAGAGTAGCTGAACTCGTTACAAAAAAATATTAAGTATGATTAGCATTTTTCTACAAACTTTAGCTACGCTCGTCGAGACCGTTTATTGTGGTAAGTCATCGAGCTGTAGATAGTCTGATTTGCGATCAGAGAAACAAGCAATTAAAAAATAATTCAGATGCAAACTCATGAATCAAAATGACTAATTAAGACATAAGTTGAAGATGGAGTCAAACTTGATATGCACATTCCTTCGACCGCCAATCAAACTCGACGGGATGGAAGTAGACTCAGATATCTATATGCCGATGACTTGCGCCAATAAAAAAAGTTAATTACGATTCCGACGAGCGCAACTGATGTTGCTACAAAAAAAATATTAAGTATGATTAGAATTTTTTTCTACAAACTTCAGCTACGCTCGTCAGGACCGTAATTAAGTTTTTTATCGTTGCAAGTAATCGAGCTATAAATATCCGATTCTACTACCACCGTGTCAAAATTAAGTATGACGCAAACTCGTGATAAAAATTACTAATTAAGACATAAGTTGAAGATGGAGCCAAATTTGATATGCACATTCCTCTTATCGCAAATCAGACTAGACACGGTGGATGTAGACTCGGATATCTACAACTCGATTACTTGTGACGATAAAAAAACTTATTACGGTCTCGACGAGCACAACTAAAGTTGTTACAAAAACTTATCTAAATACAACCCAACTCATGAATTATTTTTAATAATAAAATATCACAAAAGTTGAATTATTTTTATAACTGACCTGAAAAAATAAAAAATAACATTTATAGTTGTGGATTCAAATCTTTAACAATAATGACTCTATTTTTAAACATTCATGTTCGCATGTTAACATCTAGATGTTTGAATTTCTAAGTGCCCTCCGAATGCATGAGTTTAAATAACACGTCTGAATGTAAATTATATAATAGGATTATTATCGGGGTCATAGATGTTATTCTTTATTTTTTTAGGTTAGTTATAGAAATAATTCATATTCAAATCAAAAATCAAAGGGATGGTATTCGCAATACCGTCCATTTAGTTTTTTTTCTGGACGGTGTTCGCAACACCGGTCTTTTCTATTTTTCAAACTTTTCAAATACTCTTTCCGTTTTAAAATAATTTATTTATTTGATTTGCAATAATAAAAAAGGGAAAATAAAGGAGGTTTAATTGATAAAAGAAGATTTCATGATGTTTAACTAGTGCCAAGTGCCAACCTGTTATAATGCAGTAGGCAAAAGATTTATTAATCTATTTAAATTTGGAAATAAACAGAACTCGTAATAAAATACCACAAATTTATTTATGTTTTTAAATAATTAGTCGATTTATTTAAAGATTTGACTGGACAAGTGTGGAGACTAATGTTTTAATTTTTAAATAGCTGTACAATCTTTAATGAATAGATCAAACATGAGAATTAAAATACCTACACTTCAATACTATATATAAAGCTTGCTAAGTGTCGACGTGTCCAATTTTTTGACACTCCGACACTTCATTTTGCTATTCAACTTGCATTGTACGTGTGTCCAGATTATTGGACACGCGATGCGTCATTAATGAGACACGTCATTAGTTTCAGTATAAATCATCATGCTTTCAAAAAACTTTCAATACTATATATAAAGCTCACTAAGCGTCGGCGTGTCCAATTTTTTGACACTCCGACACTTCATTTTGCTATTCAACTTGCCTTGTACGCGTGTCCAGGTTATCGGACACACGATGCGCCATTAATGAGACACGTCATTAATTTCAGTATAAATCATCATGCTTTCAAAAAAACTTAAGAAAATTGTATGATATTTATTATTATATCTCTAATTTTAGCGAAATAATGTTATTTAACAAAAAGATTGAAGTTAGTATAATTATATAGTTTATTTTTCTAATACAAAATGTTTCTTCTTAAAAAAAACAAGAAGCGGCTGTACGCCGTGATGCAATTTCTAGTTGATATACAATAGTCAAGAGATAAATTTCTTGACTCATTTATAATATC
>CAXKVX010001130.1:0-73543 GCA_964058865.1 Eleocharis quinqueflora
AACCGAACCAATTCCTCTTCATTTGTTCCACCATTTAGCACTTCTTCGTTGAATCCAGTCTCCAGGTTTACTCGAGCTACCTGCCTTTTTAGAAGTTTATTTCCAATTTGGATAAGTTTTTGCAAGTTTTCATTTGATGAGTTGTCCATTGATGTAGCAGTGCCTTCCAACAAATCATCCTACAGTACGTAAACAAATTAATCAAATAATTTACTTTCGTGTTTTTGAAGAACTTATTAATTAGCACAAAGTATCAAGTACTATATATGCTAATTTCCTACCTGTATGCGGAGATAGTTCTTCTCGCAATGCAACGCTTGGAAAAGAACGGATGCATGGATGTCAACCAGGTCGGCACTGGCTTGGCTGAAACAGTCGATCAAAGGACTCGAGCCGTTATGGGCTAACCAGCTGAACAGGCCCCACTTGGCCGCTGCTCGTGCTTTGTACTTCTCCTCATGTTTTGGTGCTCCTGTGCCAAGCGAGAGGATAAGAAAATTCCCGTAATCCACCGGTTTGACAGGGAAATAGTCACCTCTTTGTATCACAATCTCCTTTGTCACATGATTTACTGCAAGAAGTGTCTGTTTTGTTGCAAAATGTATATAAACATAGAGATAAATAAAATTGAATTAGAATATTTTCTCAAGTAATTAAAATTGCTAACAAATGTAGGAACTAAAAATTGTTCACAGAATCTTGTTTGCTATTTTATTGCTTTATTATGAAAGAATCATACCGGATTATTTGCTGCAACACCACCATCAACAAGATTGAAACTCCGTATTTTACCAAGACGATCTTTTGTTGTGAACCGATGTGCTGGAAGGTATGTTGGAGCAGCTGAAGTGCTGATACATACATCCGAAAGCAGAGCATCCTTTGATTGATCTGCCTTTGCCTACAGGTTATATATCAAGCTTGTATGTGAAATACAGAAATTTGTTAATTTATTTATGTTTAAACAGCCTAGGCTGTTTCACATTGAGTGCACATTAATTACACCAAACAATAAAAACATAGAAAGCAAGATTACTAATTATATATACCTCATTCGTAGAGAAGATAGTAGGCTGTAGATAATTGATGTCAAATGTAGGAATGACCACTTCTGTGACCGTATCACGAAGCCTTGTTTCGCCGAGCAGCTGTCGAACTTTGCCATGAAGGAATTTTCCTGTGTATCTAGGAGCAAATATACTCCTTACTAATCCACCCACCCCATTCCTACAATTACAAATATAATAGATCATCGTTAGTATATTACAAAAATTTACACAAGTTCCATCGAGCATGCATCAGTGAAAGTATATTAAAACTGAATTAGAGTACAAAAATGTTGTTGAAGCATACAAGTAAGAAGGGAAAATCTTTGGAATATTATCAATGTAGAAGCTTATAATTTCTTTAGCTGAAAAAAGTGGTCTCTTCTGCTCGTTAGGAGCACCAAGCATGGTTGCCACTAAACCTCCGGTGCTAGTTCCTGAAATCACATCAAAGTAATCTGCAATTCTTGCATCTTCTCCGTCAAGCTCCTACATGAACATGTACAAAATATAACTAATTATAACTTTGTATTTCCTACTTATTTAATCGGGTAAGCTTGACGTTCTTAATTATTATCATAAATGTGCATGATTTGATTATTTGTGCTTACTACACATCTATATTTATACCTATATTATTTTCTATGAATGAGCCAAGGATAGTACAAACTAACAACAACCAAGCTTTTACCATCAAAGGATACTGTATATATTTGTACATTTCACCATGCATCCAGGACATTAATTCATTTCTGATGGTTATTCCCGTGATAGTATTTTGATACTAATTCCATATCAACAGTAAATCTTATAACTATTTTTTTTTAACTCACAAATTTATGAATGTCAACGTAATTCAGCTTAATTTTATATATTAAAAATATATTAACTATACTCACTTGTAGCTTTTCTTCGAGGAATGCAAGGATAGTAGCTGGGATGAGTCCCCTTACGCCGCCGCCATCAATGCTTAGTATCGTTACCATGCTACCTAATGAAGGTGGAGATTTTGGTGTAGCCAAACTTGTTGGCACCATGCTTGTAGGAAGGCTTACTTCAAGAGAACCCATCAAACAATTATTGATTGAATATTTGAATTACTTGTGTTTCAAAGTGTAATATGAGAACTAGAGAAAGATTGTTGCTAGCTAGCTAGGTTAATTAAAGAGAACTTGAATTCTCTGTCTATGCTTAGTTGTGCAGTTATGTGGTAGGAGAGGTGAGCTTGCATGTATTTATACAGGCGAGAGAAAGAGGTGCACGTAATGGAAATAGTCAAGACTGAACAAAATTAATTGTAGTTAATTAGGTCAAATTTCACTATAACTAGAGGTTTGAAAAATCCAAGATTTGAACAAGCTAAAACTCATGCCAAATCACGCTGAATTGATCAAACAATTTAGCATTCTTTATTATTGAATAAGTTAAAATCACTGTTATTTTGGTTGGGCTTTTCAACTTGCACCCCCGAACAGTGATCAAACAAAACATTTTATGTGTGATCTGTGCACTGTGCGTGAACCTTCCTTATCGGATCGCGTGAACCGCGACTGTGGATGGTGGACCATTCCAACACCGGTGTCCAGCATTCCTCTTCGTGGATGGTGGACCATTCCAACACCGGAGTCAAATCTGTGATTTGGGTCAAACAACTTGAAATATCTGGTGATCAATTGGTGATTAATCGATTTGGTCAACTTTGAATAGATGCTTGAATCCAGTGATTTGTATTGTGATGATTTGGTCATGATTCGATCGATGGTTATTGTTTGAGTACTATATATTATTTTATATACATCAAACCTGTTTAATATTATTTGTTTGAACTAAAATTCAAACCTGTCCTATGGTCCAAATTAATTTAATTTTAGAAAATTCAAGCGATGCTACGTACAAGTTATATCATCCTATATGTTATCGTAAATAATGCTACTCATGATTACTTTAAAGATAGTCATATACACGTGATGAAAGAATTGAATGATAAGGTTTTGTACATAATAAATCATATAATAAAAAATCATATAATGACACATGATCTCAGCTATTTAGTTGTGGCGGCTAGGGTGTCAGCTAATAGATACGATACGGATCGGATTAAGTTATTTTCATATTCGTATTCATTAGAAATTACTTATACTCATATTTTATTTTTACTCGCTAAAATTTGACTTACATCTATTTTATCGTTAAAATTAATATAGGATAACAAACGAATAAAGGAGGATACGAATAATATTAATATAATATTTTAATTTTATAAAAAACATATTTTACACAAATAGATCTAAAATTAATATTTTTCATAAACACAATCACAAGCGAGAGCAATAATATTAGACTATGATGTAAAATAATATATAATGTGAAATATTAGACTATGATTGTAAATTATACCATCTGTTTTTTTAGAAAGATTAAACAAGATGATAGTTAAATTAAATAAATAATTAGCTGGATGCAATTAATTTTGGTAGAATCCAAGATACAAACGTTAATGTTCTGTTGAAAATTAAGAATTTTATGGAAAAGGGGATAAATAATTATATGATCTCCTAAAAAACTTAAATTACTAATAGATTAATTATTTTAAGAATTTAAATAGAGTATATATATTTATTTATATTTATATATATTATTTTATATTTACTCTATAAGGTAACGAGCAAGAAATAACTCTTACCTGTACTCTTATCTGTTTAGCTAACGAAAAAAATCTTACCCATACCTATATCCGAGAAGCTAATGAAAAAAAGTCTTACCCATACTCGTCTTGTCGAATACGATACGGATCGAATAAAAGGGTAATATGATTTTGTTGATGACAAAGCGGTAGTGAAGCTAGATGAATTTTTTATGCAAAGTATATATAGCATAACTATATATACTAGGACCCTATTCTTCTACCGTGCGAAATCAAGGAATTTTCTAGATTTTTTGTGCTGCACCGGTCGACCGTTCAAAATGAACTACAGGGGTTGGATTTTATAAAGTTTAGTTGCACGAATCTTATTGCAAATCAAAGAAGTAGCTTTTCGCACGTCACCTACCACACGACAGATGATCTCGTTCCATATATACCATGTTTGATGCATTAATTTTTGTCTACATAGAAGGTAAAATATATCGAGGCTAAACAATAAAGCAGATTAAAATTGTAGAATTTCTTCTGCTACAACCAAAAGAAGATTTAGGAGCCTCATAAAACAGTAATTATTGAAGATATTGCAAAAGTGTAAAAAACAAATCTTCTAGGATAAGAAAACATTTATTTTAAATAATGGTTGGTGTAGGTGGAGCTACGCCAACAGTTATTTAAAATAATTGTTGCCTTTGTTTTTCATTTTTTTTTTTGTTAAATCTAGGGATAATTTCGTCTTAGTCACTCAAAACTGAGGAAATCTAAAAAATATCACCCATAATCGATTTCTTTCATATTTGCCGTCCAAAATCACTTCTACTCTTTTTTTCAAAAAGACAAAAATGCTCCTATTATGGCTACTTCGGGTCCGAGTTCACCTCGATCACCACCGACCTCGTTGCTGGTGCTATTTGAAGGATGTCATAATTGACTCTGGATCGATTTTCGAGAAGAAGAGGCCAACTGGTGTCGGTACAGAAGGGGATAGGAGGGGAAGAAGCCATGATAGGGGTTTTTGTCATTTTTTTAAAAAAAAGAGCAAAAAAAGAACGTAGGAGCGATTTTGGGTGGCAAATATGAAAGAAATTGATTCTGCGTGGCATTTTTTAGATTTCTCCAGTTTTGGGGGCACATACAAAATTTTCCCTACATTATAATGAAAGTTATTTAAAATAATCGTTGCCTATCTTCAATTCTAGCTCTTAAAATATTGCTCGCGCATCTCTTCTTTTCCTCTCTCTTCCCAACATGTCCGCCTCCACAATTATACCATATCTGATCTTCTTAAGTTGTGGAGGTGATCTAATTCGATCTCTATCATACAGACACCTACACACTGGTCGCCTTCACATATCTCTCTCTTCACCGCCTGACCGCCTCTAATAATATTGTATTTTTCTCCTCTCGTCGGCATATTCAACATGCTCGATCTTGAGTAGATCACAACTCATTAACATATCTATCATGTTTTACACCTCTCGCTACGCTTTTTCTTCTTTAAGGTAATTTTTTATTTTGTTAAGTACTTTGTTAAATATTTTGTTAATTTTTTATTTTGTTAACTCTTGTTGTTATGTGTTTATACTTGTTGTAATGAATTAATACTTGTTGTTATTGGTTTATCATTGTTGTTATGACTTTATACTTGCTAAGAGTTATGAATTTGTACTTATTGTTATGGATTTATACTTGCTAAGAGTTATGAATTTATACTTGTTGCTATAGATTTTTACTTGTTTTTGTTAACTTAAACTCTTCTTTGGTTTGATAATTTACAAAACAAATCAGTACTAACCTTGCACAATTGAGTTTTGATGAGTTGCAGGTTTAAACATGTACATTTGATTGTGGCAAAGGTCTCTAATAACATGCACAAGTCAAGAGTAGCAAGCAAGACAGAGCCTCACATAGGCTTCTGTTATAATAACGCAAGTCAACTCGTCATAACGAATCTCCAACCCGTCATAATGAGTCTCCAATGCATTACAACGAGTTCCCAAGAGAAGTAGTCTCAAGATAGTGCTGAAAAAGAATTTGACAGAAACTTGCTTTAGAGTAACACATGACTAACCCATCACAACGGGTCCCAACTAGTCATAACGAGTTCCTCACCCATCACAACGAGTTCCCGAAGAAATACGCCCAGAAGTTAGTCAGAGACTCGGACAAGGGCATTTATGGAAAAGTATTAACCCGTCACAACATGTTCCATAACAAGTTGCAAGTTTTTTGTAACTGGAAGTAGCCCTTATTCAAGATTTCAAGACTCAAGATGTGCTATGCCTACATAAACTTGGTATCAGCATTCCAGCAGACTAAAAAAGCCATCCCCGAGGTTTACAAGCACACTTATAGCACCTGAAGAGCACTGAAGCCTTCTCCTTCAAGCATCCACACCTGAGAGGGTGTCTAGGATAGTTAGCTATTGTCTAATTATTGATTTGTGATAACTCTTGTTTGTATTTTGGTTTGGTGATCTACAATGTGTTGTCAAATAGATCATCATTGTCTAGGGTTGTGTTGTCAACTAAGACTATTACTTTGCAAGGTTGGTGGTCCCTTGCAAAGGTTTGGAGCATTTTGGATAGGCTCCATTTTGTAAAATATTTGTGTTTTAGTGAATCGATTTCGGAGCGATTTTTAGATCCGAGAGGTCTCGTGGAGTAGGACTAATTTGTTTTTTATGTCGAACCACGTTATATCGCGTGGTTCTTTGCTTTCTTGCTCTTACTCTTTACTATATTTACATTGCTTACTTAAATAGCACTAAATTTAGAATTGCTAGGTGATTAAGGTCTAAAAGTATAAATTTTTTTACCAAAGAACGCTTATGTATCATATCTTATTTGGTACACCTTTAGAAATAATAATTGATATCAGACCACAAATGTTCATACCTAGCAATGTTTGACCAAAATGACTCTTGAGACAAGTATGGTTGAACCCTAATGGCTTGAGAAAATTGGTGTAGATTTTAATTCTTGAAAGAAATCAATGCAAAAATACTTAAGAGGCAATGATCTCTTATACACACTTGACAAAGAGACTTTTAATGCCACTAAAGATTCTCCAATTAGGACCTTGGATAATAGTTATGCTTCATACTTCTTGTTGAATTTTGTAGAAGAGTCAATTGGGAAAATTCTTGTTGATGCTAATATTGTTAGATTAAACTCTTTTTTTATTTGATAAATTTGCCAAACAAATCAGTACTGACCTTGCACAATTGAGTTTTGGTGATTTGCGGTGTATACATGTACAAACTGATGATGCAAAGGCTCAAACATGCATGTACAAGTCAAGGTGACCACATAGACATCAAGAGCAAGTAATTGGACAAGAACAAAGTCCTGACAGAGCCTTGTGTTACCATAACACAAGGAAAATCCATCACAACGAGTTCCTAATCCATCATATCAGGTTGCCTATCTGTCATAATGAATTACCAATATGTTGTAACAGATTGAAGAGGAGAAGAACTGGAAGACATGGGATTTGGTAGAGCCTTGCGTTACTGTAACGCATACCATACCAGTCACAACAGGTTGCTAACACGTTATAACAGGTTCTCTACCCATCACAACAGGTCATGTCCAAGAGGGCTCAAAAGTCAGTCAGAGATACATTGAAGGGCTATTTGAAAAAGGAGCCAATATGTTATAATGGGTTAGACATTTTCTGTAATGGAAGGCATCCAGATCATGAATTCAAGACTTCAAGATGTGTCCAGCTTATATATATCTTGGAGATTCGAACTAGAACTATCAAGAAAGCCATCCCCAAGTTTACAAGCGTCAAATTGAGTACCAGAAAGAGCACAATATTCTTCTCATTCAACATCTACAACTTGAGAGTGTATAGGATAGATAATTCTCTGATTGTCAATCCGAAAGAATACTTTGTTGTTGTTTTAGTTTGGTGAACTACGTTGTATTGTCAAATAGTTCATCCCTATCCTTGATTGTATTGTCAATCAGATACGTTTTCCTTTGTAGAGTGGTATAGCCCCTTGTAAAGAATTATGAATCTAAGATAGATTGTCATGTTGATAGAAATCTAAGATATGTTCCGCGCTTGTAAGAACACATGAATTTAGTGGAGTCGGTCCTGGAAGGTATTTTTGGATCTGGGGGCCCATGGAGTAGGCCTAGTTTTTTATAGACCGAATCACATTAAATAACGTGTTCTCTTGCTCTTTTGTTCTTTCTTACTCTCTCTTTTACTATCTTTGCATATTATTGGTTGAATTGCTCTATTGCTTTTAATACTTGCTTGATTGAAATTTTAGCTAGGTGATTAAGGTCTAAAAATTTGAATTGTTAATGATCAAATACTTTTGCACACGTTTTTTACCTTAGAATCTCATTCTAACAATTGGTATCAGAGCACAAAAGTTCATACCTAGCTAGGTAGACCAAATCTTGATAATTCTTGACTTTGTTTTGTGAAAATAGTACAATTGAAGTTTGTGAAAGAACCACCAATTTTTGAGGTAGGATGTAAGAATTTCTCTTTATGAAAGAGATGTATGATAAAATTATCTTAGTCTACTTGAGCTTTGAAAAGTTGTTGAGGAGGGTTGGATACTTAAGTATGAAACCGATGGCATTACCTTAACAAAAGAGTTCAAAGATCTCAAATACTCAAATAAAATCCTATAAACACTGTACTTAGCTCAACTCATGAAACTATTTCTTTGTCTCTTACTCATTCCATAAATGCAGAATTTTGTAATGCCTTAGTATTTAGATATGATGGTAATGAACACATAAAAAATACTCGTAAAATTGGTTCGGCAACAAAGTTAGAAAACATGAAGTTTGAGGAAAATGTGTCTTTTGAGAATCTTTACTTTACACTTGTCTCTTTGAGAAATTAATTTGTTGAAGTAGGTTCTAACATTAGTGATGAGAATTTTGTAGGTAATCTCTTACGAATTGTCTCTAGGAAACCGAGATGGGATGACGTTGTAAGCTTAATCGAGGCTCTACAAGCTAAAGGCATTACTTACCACCCGAGGAGGTGTATGATCAACTATGCTCACATGAGAAGAATCACAAAGAAGTAAAATACACAACCTCTACCAAGACCTTGGGCTTACCCGCACAATCTTCATACAACATCACTTACAAATTCGAGTCAAGTGAAGACATCTACCAAAATCTCTATCAAGTGCTCTCAAAGGATAATGATCTTCTCATCAAGCCTATCAAAGAAGGCATAGGCTTTGAAAGAAAAGTGAATGAGGAGAGGATAGCTCAAGGCAAGAAGGTGGTGTGCCTAACATGTAATAAAAAAAAATCATAGTATTCAAAATTATTATGCCATCTTTCTTCAAAGGAAGAAACCACAAGAAGTACATTTCAAGAGAACTAACGAGAAAGAAATGCAAGCCACTTGATTAAGTGAATCAGAAGAAAACGAAGATGAAGAAAAGAAATTAACCTCCGGGGTGTGAAGTAGATAGTAAAATATCCCTTATTGTGAAGAAACAAATGACTTGTATGAAGATAACTCTTGAAGTCATTAAGAAGTAAGGCATGACAAATCCGGAGAAGATCCGCATCATAAAGATATTGTCTCAAGCTAAAGACGATGCATATGCTAAGGAGCAAGAAGAAGTCTCAAGGAGACTTGAGATATCATCATGCATCTGAATAGACACCTCAAAGTTGATTGAGAAGTCCTTGAGTCCTTCAAATGTTGATGCTTCAAAAAGAATGGAGAAGACATTGACTCTTTCAAAGATGGACATTCCAGAAAGGATTGATAAGCCCTTGACACTTTCAAAAATGGATGTTCCAAGGCGAATTGAGAAGTCTTTGAGTCTTACAAAAGTAGATGCATATACACAAGAGAATATAGCTCAACCAAAGGCAAAGACTACAAGTGCTCAAGATAAGAAGGCTCCTAGTCGAGCTAAAATCATAGAATTTGATCTCTCTAAATTTAATGATGATTCTTGTGATGAGTCTTGTGATTTGTATAAAGATCAAGAGTCTTTTAATGTAACTAAGCTTAAGGAGTTACTTGATAAGTCCAAAAAGTCTATGGATGTTAAATATGCTATGCTTCATGATCTTAAGTCTAAGATTGAATTGCTAGAGACTAGAGTAATGACCTTGATATTAAAATCAATTTAGATAATGAAAATAAATTAAAAGAAGCACATTCTTGGGCTTCTAAAATTTGTTAAGTTTGTTAAGGCATCAAACCATAACACTAAAATTGATTATGACGAGATGTATATTGGTCAAGGTGCACGTGACAAAATCAGACTTAGATTTGTAATGGAACAACCTTCTACAATAGAAAAATAACCTATGTCAAATGACAAATCTATTCAAGCTAAAAATCATGTCTACATGTATAACAAGAGATAAACTAAGAAAATCAAGTTCACTAAACCTAATTCTAGAAAGATGGTAAATAAATCTAAAGTTAGGAATTAATATTGGATTACCAACCAATATAGAGCTCAACAATCAAAGCTTTATGTTAGAGAAAAGTATGATAGATTTCATGTACTATAAGATAACAAAAAACTCGATAACAATTTTCAAAGAAAAAAATTTAATGGTGCTTTTCAACCAAGATATAATCCTAGAAATGTGCAAAAATAATTACAAGAATTTTAGTAGCAATTATGAGAGAAAGAGATACAATAATGTCTATCAATAAAATTATCATCCTAGAAACAAGTAAACAATTTAATGATAAATATAGATTATGGGTGAGTTATTGGTGATCAGTGAACAAAATTGACTATGATCATAGCAATATAACTTCAAGACTATATTTTGTTTATCTTGTTTGAATTTTGGACATCAAGAACATTTTTGTATTTTAGAAATGAAAAGAACATGGTTTCATTTGATGTGCCTAGCTAGCATAAATGGAACTAAACCAATTGTTTAGAGAGTCACAACACTTCCTCAATTTGGTTTTCTTTTTGAGTATTATGTAGAGGAGGAGTCTGTAGCAAAGTACATATGTGAAACTTTTTTGATAATTTATCCAAATTATAACTCAGTATGAGCATTTTCATGATTTGTAAACACATATGACAGCTGAACTGAATCCTAATAATATTAAAAGACCAAATTGGTAGCATAACAACAACAACAATGTGCACGATAACATAAATAATGCGCAAAATAACTACAATAATGTGGAAATTGAATGCAACTGAATTCGTCCATTGAATCCAGAAGAGCGTTTTCAGTCGAGTTCAGTCAATTAGTTGCATAAACATGCATTATTATAGAAACAATATGCATAATAACTACAACAATGTGCAAAACAAACCGAACTGGAGGCGTCGAGTGATATCGATGAGCATATCGATTGTCGTATTGCCGAAACATTTTTCATTCCAATAATATATATAGATGTAATTTGATAGACTAAACATTTGACCAAGCAATCTGCATGTGGTGTTAATAGAAAATCATAAGTAAAGCAAGCAACATCTCTATCTTTATCTAACAGCAAACCACTTCCGTATCAACATGTTCAACAAGATAAGCAAATTCCTAAATTAGCTTAAAACAAGCTCAGAAGTTTCCTACAACTACAAAACCTTAAGATAGTAAATTTCCCATGTTGATCGAATTTGAAATACTTTTACGTAGAAAATCAACATGCTAGTAGAATATAAATGCATTTTTTTTACTGCTTTTGATTAATTTGGGACGATTCAGTAAAAAGGAGTGGAAGAAGGGAAAGAAATTCTCGAATGAAGAAAATGATTCAATCGAAAGAATTGAACGAGAAGTTATATGAGGTCGAAATTTCATGTACGATTTTGTAGAGTGACAGTAAAGATAACTTATCTGTCGATTTTTTCACTATCAATTTCGAAAAATCAAACTATGTCTTACATAAAATTGTTAGAGTATGATTAACCAAATCGTTGGCAAAGAAGAAACTGAACGGTGGCCCGATTTATAGAGATGAATTGATTGAAATGAATTGCTTATCCTTTGTCGTGATTGAATTGAAGAGGCTCCTATTTTTTTGTTTGAATTCTTAAGGGTATATTTAGAAAATTAAAGAATAGCGCTAGAATAGTGATAGAAGAGTGGTACGAATAAAATAGTGTGATTTTGAAAGAATGGTAAAAGTAGATATTTTTTACTATTCGAAAGAGAAAAAATATTGTTTAACAAGAAATTAGTTGGAATAGCAAATGATAAATTGTATAAAAAAATCAAGATGTAATGAAATGTCGAAACTATCCTTATATATACTTGTTCATTTATCTAATATTTCTTGAAGCCACATTCCTTTAAACATTTATATTTTTATTTTTGTAATATGCGAACATCTGACTTTATCATTACTTATATAACTTGTACGGTCACTATTAAATTAAAATCCTTCATCAATTACCAATCTCATATGTTGACATTTCATATATCCAATATGATTTTTTTTTCAAATGTAGTATGACGAAAAAATGCGGAGAAATAAAATATATAAAAAATTATTAATGAAGATTGGTTAATTCTAGAAAAAACAAGTTCTAGGATATTATTGCAATAATTAAATATTGTATTGTCTTACAACTATTTGAATAGAGTTTTAAAATTTGCCAGTAATTACAGACACTTAAAATTGCTCTAATTATTAATACAACTATTTAAAATATCTAGATTCCAAATTTACCAGTAAACCAAATTTTCTAGCGTGAATTTTCTTGAATTGGTGCAGCTCTAAGCTCCGGCCTGGTGGCAGATGCAGACGCAACGCCAATTTTCCAGCGCCAATCTCAAACCATTTCATCAGCTGTTTCCCCTGAATTTTAAAATTAACAGAAAAGTACTACTGGGCTGAGAATTCTGCCTCTCTTTGGGCTTTTATTTTGCCACTTCCTGTTGGGCTTAGTTTGTTTCCATATATTAAATATTCAAAATGAAGCCCAGGCCCAGTGCAAATTTAAAAGCTTGCTTGCTGACCCCAAAGAAAATTTAAAAGCTTGCTGACCCTCTGCTGGGCTTAGCGACTCAGAAATAAAAAAAAATAAACAAATGAAACACCTGTGAGGCTGTGAGACCACTCTCTCTGACTCTGGCACTTTGCGACACAAATTAAAAAAAAAAAAGAAAATCAAGAACTCTCTTAGCCAGTCTGCCTCCGTTAAAATTCCCAAAATGTTGTCGTTCGCCGCTGCCGTGGTGGTCTGCCTTGCCATCAGCCTCCCGCCTCCGCCATGTCCGGTTGTCCTGCCTGTGCTCGTCGCCTCCACCGCTCGCCTTGCTTCTGCCAACTGCCTGCTGGCCTGCTGCTACGAGCCTACGAAGGACGAAGCTACGACCTGTTGACCTTTCTTCTGGCCTCTGCTCTCTGTCGTAGTGTTGTCTATCATCTTCGCCTCTTCGGCCTGCCATCTCCGATATTCGTCAGCAACTCAGCGTCTCAGCGGCCAGCTCTGCTGTAAGATTTTTATTCGATTTTTCTTTCAAGTTTCAAGTGTCAAATAATTATAGTTTGAATTTCATTTTAATTAACTGTTGAATTTAGTATGAAAGTTATGAAAGTTGAGATTGTAAAAACGCTAAAAGCCTAAAATAATTTTGCTAATGCATATTATGCATTCTATTTTTTTATTTCATGACAGGTGGAAAAATGCAACGATTTTTTAAAAAGATTTCAAAAGCTAATGTTGATTTATCTTCAAATTCCAACCCTTCTCAAGAGGTTAATAGCGGTGAACAAGATCCTCCGTCGGATCCTGCTCTAAAATCATCTATATCCCATTATAATCCAAATGAGCGTGATCGCATACGTCGGTTTTACCTAACAAATGGTCCATTTCAACCTTACAACCATAATTTTCCCAAACCGATTTTGGTGGTGGGCAAATGAGAAGGTTTACATAGCTTGGTTTGATAAGTACAAAACTTGGTTGGAGTATAGCATTAGTAAGGATGCGGTATTCTGCCTTCTTTGTTATCTATTTAGATAAAAAAAAATCTTGGATTCGGTGGAGGAACCAATTTCGTTGGATAGGGGTTTAGAAATTGGAAAAAGGCACACAAACCCTTAGATGATCATATTGGTGCTTCAAATTCTCGGCATAATGAAGCTGAAAGAAATTGTGCCACTTTGATCAATGAAAAAGTATTCAAGTTGTGGTAGAGAGACAAAGTGTTAGACAAGAGATGGAATATCGCATGCGACTTAAGGCAATCGTGGATATGGTTTACATTATTTTGAAGCAATGTTTGACATTATGTGGGCACGATGAGTCCGAAAGCTCTAGCAATAAAGTAAATTTTCTCGAGATTTTTAGATGGTTAGTAGTCATAATAAAGAAATTGACAAGGTTATTCTTAACAAAGCTCCTAAAAATCTAAAATTGGTTGCACCTAACATTCAAAAGGATATTGCGAACGCTTGGGCAGAAGAGACAACTGGAAGAGCTTGGAGATGAATTATTTTCTATTTTGGTAGATGAGGCGAGAAATGCCTCAACCAAAGAGCAAATGGCGATTGTTATTCGGTGTGTGAACAAAAAGGATTGTGTTGTCGAGCGGTTTCTAGATAAGAATGATGTTATTTTAATTTGAAAAATGATATTGTTTTCTTATTTTCTTTTACCGTCGATAGAGAATAATACATCAATACTACTTTATGATTTTCTAGATATTATTCATGTTTACGAAACAACAACAATGACTTTGAAGGTGGCACTTAAGGATTTACTTGGGAAGCACAATTTATCTTTTTCTAGGTAAGAATGTGAAAATATATAGTTTTGTTATGTAAAATGATAATTGATACTACTATTACTATAAGTTTTTTATATGTAAAATGATACTATTTTTTCAATTGTAGATTGCGTGGGCAAGGTTATGATGGGGCTAGTAACATGAGTGGAGAATTCAATGGTCTTAAAGCATTGATTTTGAGGGAGAACAACTCGGTATTCTATGTGCATTGTTTTGCTCATCAATTGCAACTGACTCTTGTTCCGGTAGCCAGTGAACATCATAAGGTTGAGTTATTTTTTTTCAAACAGTTGATGGTATTCTTATTGTTGCTGGTGGATCGACTAAAAGACATGATCATTTACTTGAGAAGCGGAGAGCTGAAATAGTGGAAGCTATTTCAGTCGGAACAGTTACAACTGGGAGAGGTTTGAACCAAGAAGTAGGTATTGCACGTGTCGGTTTTACTTGATGGAATTCTCATTTAGCAACCATAAATAGTTTGATTATACTTTTCAGCCACATTAGATGTACTTGAAGAAATAAAAAACGAAGGGGCGACGAGACCGCAAAAAATCACAAGCGCATGGATATCAAAGAGCTACGAAAAGGTTTGAGTTTGTATTTTTGTTACATTTCATGAGAAAATCATTGCTCATTACGCATGATCTATCACATACCTTGCAAAAAAAAAGATCAAGATATAGTGAATGTTATGCGCTTGGTGAAAACCGCTAAAATTCGATTGCAAAATATGAGGGATAACGGTCGGGATGAGTTACTCAAAAAAGTGTGTGAGTTTCGTGAGAAACACAAAATTGAAATTCTAAACATGGAGGATTTTTATGTTGATAACCCATGTCGCCCAACACACATAACTAATTTGCATTTCTATCGTGTTAATCTATTTTACACGGTTATTGACATGCAATTGAAAGAATTCAATGACAGATTCACGGAAATGAATAGTGAACTACTCATTTGTATGTTGTGTTTGGATCCAAAGAATCATTTTTCATCTTTTAACAAAGATAGATTGTTTCAATTAGCTCAATTTTATCCATCTGATTTCAATGAACTCGAGCTTCCTATCTTAAGGCGTCAATTGGAGAACTATTCCATGGATGTGCAAGATGATAGAGATTTTTTTGAGATAAATAACTTGGTTGAACTTTCTCAAAAATGGTGGAAACGAATAAAAATAATGTTTATCCATGGTTTACAAGTTGTTGTAGTTGAGCTTGATATTGCCGGTTGCTACTGCTAGTGTTGAACGAGCTTTTTCAGCAATGAATTTGATAAAAACTGAATTAAGAAGTAGCATGAGAGATAAATTGATGAATGATTGCTTGGTTACTTTTATGAGCGTGGACAAGGAAAGAATTATGCAAAGGTTTCAAAATATGAAATTTCGTAGAGGATTATTGTCTTCATCAACTTGATTATGTACTATTTTGAGTTTTTTCAATATGTAAACTAAGGATGTTTTTCTTCAATGACTTGATTATTTTATATTTGTTATTTTACTTTTTTAGATAGTATTTTAATAGTACATGTTCAATTTTTTATTTTTTATTTATTTATTACCAATTAGTAATGGATTTGTATCCGATAAGCTATTACGATCCGATTGTCGCCCCACTCTGACAGAAATCCTGGATCTACCCCTGCACCTCAGTGCATGCAAAAAATAAAAAATAAAAAATAAAAATAAAATAAAGGAAAGATAGTTGAATTGAGAAATGCATTACGTAAGAGGTACTCATCAATTCTGGTCTTATTTGCGTTATTCAAAAGTGCATGCGAGAGCCATGAGCTGAGTAGTAAAGTAAGGTGATGATTGACTCTTTAAAAATCTCTCTGTCAAATTGGTGGCACTTTGAGAAAAAATAAGATTTTGTTCCATGAAAGATTCAAAAATTCACAAAAAAATAAAAAATTGATTTTTTCGATATTTCAAAATTTAACTGGAATTTAAATTATGAATTCGTGAAAAGTTTCAAAAGAATGCGTTTATATTTTGACGTATTCTTGAAGTTCTCGAATTTTCGATGATTTTTAAGAATTTTAGGAATTTATTTAATGGTGATATTAAGGTTTTAAGATGATTAATGCAGAAAAACCTGATTCGGAAAATTTCGACTTCTCATGATATACCTTAATGGTTTTCAAGTATTTTCGTGAAATTTTTCATAAAAACAAGTTCTTTATTATATTCTCTGATGTTACTGAATTTATGGTGATTTTACAAAAAAAAATCGAATTTTTAAAGTGCTTTTTACAGAGTATTGTTTAATCTGAAAAATACTGGTAAATGACTGATTTCACATTAAAATTTGAATTTAAATTTATTTTTCTGAAAAATAAAATTTGAAAAAATTCTATAAAATTTAGAAATCAGTTCATTAAAGTATTTAATGCATTAATCCATGGTTTAATCGTTAATTAGGCCAGAATTTTCACCATTAAAAATATGAAATGCAATAAAGGGTAATATTACATTAAAGTATGTATGAAGTATAGAATTTCAAAAGAAATTTTAGGAATTCTAAAAGGTTAGTAGATTATGATTAAAAGTCTGGTATTGGTATTAAAGTTACTGGTCAAAATCACCAACAAAATACCCAAAAATCTTGATATGTGCACTTGAAATTCAACAACATGATACCGTTATAACGGTATACATAACGTTATAGCGCTAGAAATGTTTACCAAATGATGTGTGTATTGGCTAGAAACCCGAGCTAACTGTTACATAACGTCAGATGGCACTATAACGCCACACATACAAAAATCTAAAATTTCTAAGCTCTTGAAAGACAGAGAAAACTATTATATAACGCTACATAGCGTTATAACGGTAACGATACAGAACTGTGAATTTTTCAAAAATTTTGAAAAGGCAAAGACATGTTATCTAGATTTATAACGCTAGAGGTACAAAATTTGCAAATTTTCAGAAAATTCGAAAAGTCTAAGATTTCGTTATGTAACGCTACAGTACCGTTATAACGCTAAGTCTTATGACATGACCATTTTTTGATTGAAAGGTTAATTTAGAAATTGTGTTTAAGGAATAATTTTGAATCATAATAGAACTGTTAAAGTATATATATTAGTAAATAAATAATTATGATATCATCTCGCCAAAGTGAGCTCTCATATCAAATGATTATTTATTTTCTAATTTATAAAAGGGTGTATAGTAAAGCTTAGTATGCTTAGTCGCACTACTTTGCCATTATCTCTCTGGGGTGAAGCGCTTAAAGTTGCAGCTTACATTCTCAATTGTGCACTAACTAAGGCAGCTACTAAGACTCTATATGAGTTGTGGACTGGGCACAAAACATTTCAGGGTATGGGGTAGTCCAGCTGATGCCAGGACTTATATGCCAAATGAAAGAAAACTGGATGAAAAGACGGTTAGTTGCTATTTTGTTGGCTATGCAGAAAGGTAGCGAGGGTACAAGTTTTATAATCCTACTAATATAACTATATTCGAGATAAATACAGTTAAGTTTTTGAGGATATTTCGGTTCCAGGGGAGAATAATATGCATCAGTCTATTAATTTAGATGACAATCATTTAGATGAAATAAAGATGCAAATCGAGCCATTGGTCGGTGAGATTACACATGGTTCAAATACATCTGATGATTCATTACAGCATATAGGTAGTCCTATTCGAGTTGTATAGGAAACTATGCACACCAGAGTGGACAACATACGGACTATACAAGAAATTGTGCAGAACGATCAGAATGGGCAAGTAGACAATGATGCAATTGAGGAACCTTCAATACCTCAAGAACATGTGCCTTTCAGAGAATTCACTCGCGAAAGAAGAAATGTTATATCAAGTGATTATGTAGTGTATCTTCAAGAGCATGAATTTGGCATTAGTATGATGGAAGAAAATCCTGAAAATATTCATCAAGCAGTTAATTGTCAAAATTCAAAAAGGTGGATTGAGGCTATGAATGATAAAATAAAGTCTGTGTATGACAACAAGATTTGGGATATTGTTACATTACCTTAAGGTGAGAAAGCCGTTGGTTGTAAATGGATATTTAAAACAAAGCGGAATTCGAATGGTAATGTGGAACGATACAAAGCACAACTTGTTGCCAAGAGTTTTACTCAAAAGGAGAGCATATACTATAAAGAAGCTTTCTCACCTTTGTCGATGAAAGATTCTTTTAGAATCATCATGACTTTAGTGTCACATTTGAACCTTGAGTTACATCAAATGAATGTAAAGACAGCTTTCTTAAACGGTGAACTTTATGAAATCATTTATATGGTTCAGCTGCCTCATTTTGAGTCGGGTGATCCAAAGAGTATTGCTTGCCAATTAAAGAAATACATTTGTGGAGTTATGCAAGTGTCTCGATAGTGGTATTTTAAAATTCGCACATGTTATTGTCTCATTTGATTTTGAGACAAATCAGATTGACGAATGTATATATCACAAGTTCAGTGGGAGTAATGTTATGTTTCTGGTTTTGTATGTTGATGACATATTGCTTGCGACAAACGATATGAACATGTTGCGTGAAACCAAGAAATTTTTATACAAATTTTTTGAGATGAAAGATTTTGGTGAAGTGTCTTATGTGTTAGGATTAAAGATACGCCGAGATCGTTCCCAAAGATATCTTAGGCCTTTCACAAGAAGGTTATATCGTTAAGGTACTTAAGCGATATGTTATGGAACATTGCAAACTAGTAGATACTCCAGTGGCAAAGGAGACAAGTTTAATCTCTATCAGTGTCTAAGGACAAAACTTGAAAAGTCAGGAATGCAAAATATTCCCTATGCTTCCTTAGTTGGGAGTATTATGTATGCTCAAGTATGTACGCGATCGTACATTGCGTATATTACTAGAATGTTAGGCAGGTACCTAAGTAATCCTAGACTGGATCACTAGAAAGCAGCCAAGAGGCTATTGCGGTACTTACAAAGGACGAAGCATCACATGTTGATGTATCGGAGGTCAGACATACATGAAATCGTTGGTTACATTGACTCTGATTTTGCGAAATGTCGAGATAGAAAGAAGTCCACTACAAGTTATATTTTTATGTTGATCGGAGGAGTTGTTTTATGGAAAAGCGCAAAACAGACATTGGTTGTAACTTCTACCATGGAAACAGAATTTGTATCTTGTTATCAAGCATCAAATCAAGCGATTTGGCTGCGGTTAATGGAGACTATCAAGTCACCATTGAAGATGTATTATGACAATAACTCTGCGGTGCTGTATTCGAATAACAACAAGAGTTCAAGCAACTCGAAGCATATTGACATTAAGTTCCTGTATGTTAAAGAAAGAGTCTAGAATGGTCTGATCGGCATTGAGCATATTGGTACAAATTTCATGATAGATGACCCGCTGACTAAGGGTTTGATTCCAAAAGTGTTCATAGGACATGTTGCTCGTATGGGCTTGTTTTCAGCGAGGAATGTTCAGTTTTAGTGGGAGTGACAAATTTTTTATTTTAGTGCTTATTGTATATATTTACAAACATTCAGTTATATGATATAATGCACTATAAAGTTAAAGTTAAAGATTTTAAAGGTATATTTTGCATGTATATTAAAAGGTTAAGGTTTTGTTTTGAATTCTATTGATCTCAAAAGATGTGACCAAGTTGAAAATAGACACATAGATCACAGTTTGTGTTATTTTCACACTGCACATCCACTTCATTATTCATGTCATTCAGTTGTATTAGTATCATGATTTGACAGTTTAATCACTCATAAATGTGACGAATACTACTTAAGTCTTTTGCTAATATGGCTGATGGACGGAATTGTTTAATACTTAAAGTGACAAATAGTAAAGAACTTTGTGAATATATAATTAAAATGTTACACACATAGTCCAAGTGAGAGATTGTTGGATTTTACAATTATACGAGTCATATGGGACGCCATATGAAACGATAAGTTTTATGGACATAATGTGTTATATAATTATATATTAATTATATGTCATTAATATCCATAATCAAGTGATCAATAAAATAAATGTAATATGAATATACAATATTATAGGAATGAACCCTTTAATGTGCAGAAATTAAACTTTGGTAATTAAAAATTTATTGATTGACTGGTGTAAAATTGTCATGCATCATTTCTACAAGGCTCCTGGTCCCCAAGTGATAAATCCCTGCTACTCTCTCTCTCTCTCTAATAACAGAAACAGAAAAATACTCCTAGTAAAAAAAGGAAAAATAGAAGAGAATCGAGAGATCATTGTAGATCATTTTCATCGGGTTCTACAAGGTGTTGTCGTGTGAAGGACTAAGGAAACCGACAATAGGGACTTATTCTCTTGGATGATCTCGCAGCCACATCACAAGTGGGGAAGTGTGTACAAGAGGAGAATGAAGAGAAGGATCGACCGTTATCCGAATCAAGACAAGAGAAGATTTCGAAAAACTTCAAGCATGAACAAAGTATGGCTTCCGCACATGATTTCGGTTCTCTAAAGTAGTCTTAGGATAATAATCTTATTATTATCACGTTATGCCCAAAGTATTTTTTACTGAAACTTTTTTTAGATAGAAATGATGATCTATGTCACTCAAATCGAAAATATCTAAAAATTTCTTCATTTTATTTTCAAACCCATGACTTCCAACATAAAAAATATTACTTTTAACCACTAGATTAAGATATGTTCTCCTTTTTTCGAACTAGCATTTATAAACAAAAATTTGCAATGTTATAAGAAAAGAAATTAAATATATTTATGTCAAGATTTAAAAAAACAGGATTAATTCATAATTTTAGGGTTACCAAACTTCAATCAAAGCAACAAAAAAAAATTAGGGTTACCAACAAAATCCTCGGCCGTGTGATAAATTGGGAATTAGGATAGGGGACTCCACATTACGGATTCTGAGAAATCCTGATCGAACTTTCAAAAAAGTTGCGAATAATTAGCGGCTTTCATATTACAAACTATTACAAACTATTTCGAGGTTCGATCGTAAAACTACCATCGAAGATTAACCCTTTGCTCTGCCTCCGGATCCGATCTGTGCGCTCTCCAACCCTCGACACACTTTCCCCAAAACCCGAATCCACTATGAATCCCGACGGCGGCGATGCCGGTTCAGGCGCCGACATCGGTCCCCGTCGACATGAGGCCGAGCGCTGGCTCGGCGTCGCAGCGAAGCTTCTAGAAGCACGCGATTTCGAGGGTTGCAAGCAATTCGTCGAACAGTCGGTCTCCGCCGACCCTCGCGTTCCCGGCGCGGAGGAGCTCGTCGCCGCAGCTGAGGTGCTTCAGTCCGTCGAGCAACGACGCATCAACGGCCACCCCGACTACTACGCCGTGCTCGGTCTCGATTCCTCCCTCCCTTCCTCCTTCGAACCCGCCGCTGTGGCGCTTCACTACCAGCGCCTCTCTCTCCTCCTTCATCGGGACAATCCCACAGCTTCCTTCACTGACGCTGCTCGATCAGTTGCTGAGGCTTGGGCTGTGCTCTCAGATCCCCCTTCCAAGGTACTCTTTGACAAAGAATTGGAGGTTGCCAAGCCAAAATCAAAACCGAGGCCACCGTCACCGTCTCCATCCCCACCGGCACCTCCTGCTTCATCTCCTCCTCGCAAAACCCGTGTAAAACCTGCGAAGTCGCCAACTGTGGCAAAATCTCCCATATCAGCTTCTCTTGAGGGGGAATCATCCGTTAAGGTGAGTAAATCTGCGGCCAAGCTGACTAATTTTTGGACCATGTGCACCACTTGTTGCCACGTGCATCAGTATGGGCGGCTTTGTGAGGGACAGTATTTACTTTGCCACAGCTGTCGCCGCCCATTCTTTGCTGCAGCAATGAATGAGCCGCCACCAATTGTGCCAGATTCTGATATGTACTACTGTACCTGGGGATTTTTCCCCTTAGGGTTTCCTGGTGGTCCTGGTTATGGTGGCATGTATGGTCTGGGATCACAGTTTGGGACAGGTGCACAACCTGGTGAAGTTGCGCCAAAGATAGGAGGCGGGAGTGTTAATGGTACTGGTATCGGCACTGGTACACCAAATACTTATCCTATAAAGCGGGGACGAGGTCGGCCACGTAAGAATCCACCGAGTTCTGGTTTACACACTCCTGCTACTGCTATGTCCAGTCTAGTAAAGTTACCAAGTACAAAGCCCAGTGTGATATCGCCAAAACTAGGACAGCAGAGTGTTAATGTTACTGGTACTAGTGTTGGTACTCCAAATACTTTTCCTGGGAAGCGCGGACGAGGTCGGCCACGTAAGAATCCACCAAGTTCTGGTTTACATGCTATGCCTGGCTCAGGTCCAGTAAATATGCCAAATACAGAGCCAATTGTGGTTCAGTCGAAGATAGGAGAGAGTGTTAATGGCACCGGAGCACCGAATAGTTTGTCTGTAAAGCGGGGAAGGGGTCGCCCGCCTAAGAATCAGCCACCTCCAGCTACTACATTTGCTTTGCCAGAATCAGGTCTAGTCGATGTACCTGTCGTTGAGAGTGTGTCAGCTGTAAGTATGCCTAGTATTGGTTGGGGAAGTAGTACTGTTGATGGTACTGCTGCTAGTACTGTTGTTGTTTCCCCAATTAGTGGACCAGTAAAGAGGGGTCGGGGTCGTCCACGAAAGAATGAGGCGGATTCAATGAGTCATAGTAAAAAAATGGTGGCAAAAAAGAGAGTAAATGTAGACATGCAGACGGTGGTGATAGATATGAATTAATGAATGGTGAAACTAAACTGATGAATATTTGGCTAAACAATGAGGCGGCATAAGTGGTCTGGTCGGAAAGATGAGGAAATATACGTACCCATATTTTGGCACAAGTTTTGAGATTCTTAGGGGTGGAGTGAAAATTGAGGCATGTACAGCTGGAAGGTCAGTGCTTTGCTGTGTTATGATGTAATTTAGCATTTGGCTGGGAGTTAGTTTAAAAGCTGTTGAAAAATCAAGAGACATTGAAATTTAGGTTTTGTGTTATGGTTTAAATTGTAGCTTAGTTCCTCAAGATCACCAGCTGTTTTTCATTTTTTTTATTCTGTGTTGTTTTTAGCTGTTTGTTGGTAGATTTTCTTATTTCAGTTCTAGTTATTTTGCATGCTGTCTCAATTGTGCATTGTTAATGCTATTCATGATGGATAGTACTTTTAAGTTTTATCTGCATTTCGATTAACTCCCAGGATATAACATGTCGTACTCAGTAGTCCGGTACTTTATCTGACATCAGAATATAACATGTCATTGCAATGTGTTGTGTACTTGTTTGCTTCTGTGTCCTGACAGGAATTGCTCCTGGGACATCATGTTTTACCAAAATTTTGTATTTTGGTTCTATAAAGCAATAGATTAGTCTGGTTGGTATTATGGTATGGTAATGCATAAAGTGAGGTATCAATGCAACTCTCGAAGGGGTCGAGGCTTAAAATTGTGCTCATTTGATGGTTTTGTCCCAATGTACATGAGGCATAAAGTGAGGTATCAATGCATCACGTGGGAAGTGATGGGATTTTTCCATCCCACAAATTTTCCCAATGTTTCGGTAGGGTATTTTTTGTGGATCCGAATCTGCTGCTCTTAAAATTCCTGCTTGTCTCCTGCTTGTTCCGATCCGACCGCCACAAATCGATCGACCGTCACGAACGGCTGTGATTTGATTCAGGAAGCAGATGCGTTGGCCGTTAGATGAATTTTGAACAGTCCAGATCGAAACAAGCATGAAACAAGCAAGGATTTTACAAGCAGCATATCCGGTTCCATTTTTTGTTTGTAGAATTGGATAAGAAATCCCACATATAATCTCATATTTTACAAAATGGTAGGAAATGTTTTATTTAGTTGGACTTCTTTTGTTTCCCATAGCTGTTGACTCTCTTGCCAACCTTTTTTCTTAATTTAATCCCGTTTAGTTTTTTTTTTCGTGATAAGTGGCAAAATCAACCTGTGCTGTTTTTTACATCCCAAGTTATTAGGATAGTTGTTTGGGGAAAATAGAATTTATTAGCTTGATTTTAATCAAATATTTACATAAGACTATACATATATATATATATATATATAGAACTGGGCTATGGTGCTTGATCAAGCACCAAGGGGTCGGTGCTTGATCAAGCACCATAGTCCAATTCTATATATATATATCCCCTCTATTGTAATCGAATCTAGAACTAGATACTGATAATTAGTAATATATTGTATGCTGGTAACTAGCTAACAATTTTATAAACTAATCATAATCGATTATTGTTATATCACTAAAAATTATTCTAATACAAGTATATACATCATCTACCTACCATTCCTGTATACAATCTTACTTTTCATCACCTACAGCACTACTACAAATCACAAAAGCCCACAGCGCGACTTCTGTGTTAGTTCATGTCTGTTATGGAAAACTGTGACTTCTCCGGTTCTCCCCAGCTTTCGACTCTACTGTATCCAATACCTTTCTCCGTTTCTCGTTAGCACATTATCAGGCCTCTTCATACTTAAATTATAGGGGATTTGACTTCATACCACCTTAAAACTCTTAAATTAGAATTTTGTCGCTCTATATTACATTCTTTGAAAAATGTCATCTCAAATCTCTGTTATTCAAAAATTTGCCATTTTTCTTGAATAATAAAATTTAAAAAACAAAAGAAATAATTAATACCAAAATTACCCTTGTCATCTTCTTCTTTCTTTCTCCACACAGAACTAGCGATATCTCCCTATTTTACATGATCAAATTAAAGCATGCTCTTTGAGCTCTCTTCAATGGAAGCAAAGATCTCTCTTACTGTCTTACACTTCCCCTGTTTTAAACTCTCTCTCTCTCCCTCTTTCCCTCCTCTCACACATGCTCTTGTCACCATGAGTACGAAATTGCATCAAAACATGCACATTCTGCTCCAGCTCAGTAGCGTAAGTCTAACAGCACACCATTCATTCCTATAAAAAGAAACAGTATTTAGGCTTTAATAAAATATCTTATTGTACGGAATAAGTTCATCGTTTGAAGACTAACAACCATTAATGAACAATTAGTATTGTATACTTCAATTATAAAATGCTACCTAAATTTTGGACGGACAACTCCATCTGTGTGGTGAAATCCGAAATTTGCAAAATTGGATTAATATATCAGAATGAACTACTTGCATTTTGAGATAGAATTTTTGAACTTTCAATTTGAGACTTTGTTCACCAAAATACTTCTATGCCCTTTTCATCTTTCCCTTTCCATAATATTAATTCTTTAATTTAATTTTACTCCTTTACTTTACTTTACTGTTCAAACCCAAACGGATTTTTGAACTTTCAGTTTTGGGGCTTCGTTGAACTCCATGTACTACGGGGCTCTTTCCAAAATATGTTTGCATGTTACAAGGTCTATGTTAAACTGCTCTGACCAATAAAAATCTTTTCTTGAAATTAAGAGAGATGCTATCAAATTGCTATTTTTTTGGAGAAAGAAAGTTGTGAGTAAACTTGTGTAGGGAAAGATCGCCATTTTTGAGGGAGGGAAAAAAAGAAGAAGAGGGCAAGGGTAATTTCGGTATTAATTATTTCTTTTGTTTTTTAAATTTAATTATTCATGAAAGGTGGCAAATTTCTGAATAATAGAGATTTGAGATGATATTTTTCAAAGAATGTATTATGAAGTGCCAAAATTCTAATTTAAGAGTTTTGAGGTGGCACATAGCCAAATTCCCCTAAATTATAACATAAGTGATAAAATTTTAATTCTGAAAATTCAAACCGAATAATATCTCAATTGAATTGATCATGTTTTTGGTTCACATATATAGATTAGGCTAATGCAATTTTAACTTTGATGGTATGAAAAGTATGACCTAGTTTTCATTACTCAAAATAATGGCAAAAGAAGAATAAACTGAGGGTAGAGTATGAACTCATGCCTCGAGAAATACTCATTGCTCTATAGAATAAATATAAAATAATATATATAAATATAAATAAATATTTATACTCAACTTTAAATTGATAAAAATAATTAATCTATTAGTAATTGAATTTTTTAAAAAGACCATCTAATTAATTGTCCTCTTTAATGTTTGTCTCTTAGGGTCCGTTTGGCAAATCTAAGAATAGCATCAGAATAGTGGAATTAGAATAGTAAAAATAGAATAGTGTGATTTTGGAAGAGTGGTAGAAGAGTGGTATTCTTGACTATTCTGAAGAGAAAAATTGTCGTTTGGCAAGTGTCAATTGGAATAGTAAAAATATTGATAGTTATGATAATAATAATGATTATGATATAATATAGTAATGATAACAATAATAAACTAAATAATATAATAATTAACAATAATATGCATTATTTATCAGAATAAATAAAAATAATAAAATCGACTATACTAATAATAAAATAATAATAATGATGAAATATTATAATCCTAATAAAAATAATAAAAAATAACAAATAAGGATAAATAATAATACTAAATAATAATAATAAAGATGAAATATTATAATACTAATAAAATAATAATAATAAATAATAATAAATAAGAATAATAATAAAAATAAATAATAATAATAATATAATAATAATTATTATCATAAATAATAATGATGATGAAATATTATAATACTAGTAATAAATTATAATAACAATAATAATAAATAATAATGAATAAAATAATAATAATAAAGATGAAATATTATAATACTAATAAAATAATACTACTAATACTAATAATAAATAAGAATAAAAAAAAAATAATAATATAATAATAATTATCATAAATAATAATGAAATATTAATAATGATGAAATATTATAATACTAATAATAAATAATAATAACAATAATAATAAATAACAATAATAATAAATAATAATAAATAATAATGAATAAAATAATAATAATAATGATGAAATATTATAATACTAATAAAATAATAAAAATATATATATAATAATAATATAATGATAATTATCATAAATAATAATAAAATAATAATAATGATGAAATATTATAATACTTATAATAAATAATAATAACAATAATAATAAATAATAATGAATAATAAATAATAATGAATAAATAATAAATAATAATAAATAAAATAATAATAATAATGATGAAATATTATTATACTAATAAAATAATAAAATTAAGAATAAATAAGAATAATAATAAAAAATAATTATTATTATCATAAATAATAATAATGATGAAATATTATAATACTAATAATAAATAATAATAACAATAATAATAAATAATAATGAATAAAATAATAATAACAATAATAATGAAATATTATAATACTAAATAAATAATAATAATAATAATAATAATAATAATAATAATAATAAATAAGAAGAATAATAAAATATATAATAATAATAATTATCATAAATAATAATAAAATAATAATAATGATGACATATTATAATACTAATAATAACAATAATAATATTATTAATAATAATAATAATAATAATGATGAAATATTAAAATACAATAAATTTGATTAGTTAGTCATACGGAACAGTGTATTTCGCTATTCCATCTATATGGTGGTATACCGAAATAGCCTATTTTACCACTATTCTATTATTTCGAAAACCCATTTGGCACTCTCTAATTTCGGAATAGAGCTCTATTCCGGAATAGTGGAAGTGCCGAACACACCCTTAGATTCTACCAAAATTAATTTTATCCAACTAATTATGTATTTAATGTTACCATCCTCTAGTTTAATCATTTTAAAAAATTGATCGTATAATTATGCACTAGTCTAATATTTCGTATTATATATCATTTTTTCTCGTTAGTGTATATGCTCTACTTGTTCTCGTGTTGTGTTTTTTGTGTGTGAAAAATATTGATTTTAGGTGTATTTGTGTAAAATATGATTTATTATAAAACTGAAAAACATTATATTAATATTATCTGTATCGTTCGTTACACGTTTGTTACCTTATAATTTTAACGGGTAAGAATATGATATGGATAAGTCAAATTTTAACGAGTAAAGATATAGTATGAATAAGAGTAATTTCAAATAGATACGAACACGAATACGGATATGAAAATAGCTCCACCTCACTCGTATCGTAATTAATTGACACCCCTATTTTTTATAGACGAATTTACTCTTTTACCCCTCTACAAGGCGAAGAGGGAAGCAAATCTGGTGTCGAGCGGCACCAGAGCAGTGCATCTGGGATAGATTGGACGCCCATAAATTACTGCGCTGTAAGCAACGAACGTCCGTGATTTGATTCAGGCTCTGTATTTTTAAAGTTTAGGTTGCGCGAATCTTGACGCAATTGAAGGGTGATTTGTGTGTCATGTGCTGCGCGGCACATATCTGAACTCGGCGAAGAGGCATATAAGCGAAGCTTCGCTTAATTAGTGAAAGTATAAAGGGTCGGGCCGGACTTTACAAGGGCCGGACCTAGATGGCCTACAAAAGGACCGAGTAAGGGCCGGATCTAAAGATAGCTTAATAGGGGCCGGGTAATAAGGGCTTTGTTCTAAGGAAATAAGTCCGACCCCTCTAAAGATAGCTTATCAGGCCCTCGGGGTTGCAGAAAGCCGGATCAGGACCGGGTAATAAGGGCTTTGGTCTCTTTTTTTTTTAATTGTGAAAGGGTTGATAAGGATTTGAGAGGCTGACGTGAGTAAGGGTTGCAGAAGGTCAGATCAGGACCGGACGGGATCGGAACTTGAAAGGATCGGATAAATAAGAACTTATACTTTTGAAATGAATCCGGCCCTTCTAAAATTCGACCTTTTTAAAATATTACTGAGAGCCGGATAATGATCGAATTTAACGGGATTTTACAGGGGCTGAACTGAACGGAGGGCTGATGACATATCACTGAGCTTAATTGCTTGAGAGAGAGTTTACCGTGTGAATTTCGAAGGAAGCTCTATGCTCCATCTGAGCTAGGTACTCATCTGAGCTAGGTATTCAATGATTCGTCCCTCTCCCTCTTCTCTCCTCTTCTTCGCTTCTTCATTCCCTTGTTATTTTTCTCTCCATGTTCTCCTTGCTTGATTTTTACCTTCTCATTGTCTCAGTTCGGATTTCGGAACGCTGTTTCGACTTGTAATTTTTGCCCCTTTAACTTCTCAAATACTCGCATTGTATCTTTTCCACTGTAGCTTGGTTTATTTTTTTAGTTATGTGAGTAGAGTTTTGCTTTTCTAAAATTGTGATGAAAGGACTAGTAAAGGGAAGGTAGTGTCCTCCCTTTTTTGCTTTCTAACCATTTTTGGAATTAGCTCTTGTGAATTTTTCTATTTTCTTCTTTTATTTTCTGATCTGGTTAATTTAAGGAGATTGAGCTGTGTAGGTTAAATTCAAGTGTTGTTATGCAGAAAGAGGTTTTATAGCTTTCATGAAATCTTACTCCAGAATGCGTAAATTTCTTAGTTCTTACCTTGAGACTTGAGAGAGGTTTCTTTCTCTTTCTCTTTCTATCTTACAAGGAAAAGCTATTCTGTATCATGGCATTTTATTTTAGTTCAGAAACCCTAAGGGCAAAGTTGACAACCGGGCAAAATTATTCCACCAGTCCAATTGAAGACTAAACTTAAATTTACCTGTGATTTCTCAAAGAAGGTTTAATTTATAGTCAACAAGATCTGAATAATACTAATGTGAATAAAAAAACTTACAGCTTTAGATAGTAGCAGATAAGTAGGTAATGTACCTCCTCAATTTGTGTTTGGTACCAGTCGCTCGCTGCCAGTCGAACTCTATGTATGACTTTTGTTTTATATTGAAACAGGTGGTTTCTCCACTTTTCAAAAAATAAAATGAGGAAAAGAAAATCAGATGAAAATGCAGTTGACAGGTCGGATGGAAGTGAAGGAACTCAACGTGAGATCCTTAATCAGCAATTCAAACAAGGTGATTTAACATGGGTTCAAATCCACAAGTCCTCTTGGTGGCCTGCTCAGGTAAACGAAGAAAAAATATACGTATTTAGGGTTATTAAGTTCAGGACATTTCATTTTCAAGCTTTACTGTTACCAACTGTTATCTTGATTTTTCATGCTGAAAAACTGCCCCAATTTCAAAAGTAAACAGAATCTTGTGGTGGTCGTTTTTGTATTTCTTATCCAAATGACCTAGAGATAGCATTACTAATTTACCAAATGACAAACCAACCAGTAATTTATTCTAATGCAAAATTAATGTTTGTAATGTTAACTCTTTTGGGCTTTTGGCCCTAGTTTGTGTTATTTCCCTATTATCTTATTGAAGCTAAAATCAGGAAAAAAATTATTTACTAGGTTAAAATTCTTTCTGTTAGTTAGATAACAATTGTGTTAGCAATTAATTCAACTTTTATGTTAGCTTTACATTTATTATAGAAATTGCGTGTTCTTTTCTGTAAAATTTAATGTAGTGTTATGTATAATAAAATAATTGACCAGTATCAGCCCCCATGGTTTGTACCTGGATAAAATATTGCAATGTTGGCAAGTAATACCATCATTCAGTAAATAAAAAGTATTCTTTTGAGGTGAATTTTGTTTTCCTTCTTTGAAAGGTTGTAAATGAAGGAAGAGTGAGCGCTAAACCGAGAAAGACATCCAAGAATGAGCTTCTAGTTCGTCTATATGGCACTTATGAATAGTGAGTTCGAAATTTTTTCCTTATTTTTATGTGTGATTTTATTATGCTTTATCTTATTTGACTTCACCCTTTGTCATTTGTAGCATGTATGTGGATGCCTCTAAATCCAATTCTGAATTCGAAGATGTAAGTCAAAATCCCTCGAAATTTTATATCATCTGCTATATAAATTTGGTAAATCCAACTGGTTCTGTTCATGAATTTGTAGATGTTGAAGAGAGAAAATAAGACCATGAAGGAGAAATTCCAAGAATCACTAAAACAGGTTTTAATCATTTCCCAATCACAATTAAAATGATAACAAATGGACATATTAATAGAATCAATATACTGTATTTTGCAGGATATGTCGCTGATGCTAACAAAAGGGCAACCTGAGCTTGAATCATCTACATCGAAAGGTTGACATCTTTATTCCTTTTCAAATACACTGTAGATGATTTTGGGAGTTAGGCACATAGTGCATTAATGTAGGTTAGATCATTACCTACATTGCACATAGTGCACTAATGTAGGTTAGATCATCCTTTTGAGTTCTGATACATAATTGGTTCTGTTACATAATTGCTTAATAGAGTGATGTTCTGGTATGTGTTGGTTTGTCTTGCCTATTGTACTATGAATGCCTGTTCTTTGCTGCTAGAGGGTAATGCGAGGTCAAATGGGGTTAAATTGAGGCAAAACTGGTTAGCTTGGTTACAGTTTAACAGTTAACGAACAATTGGCACTTACCTTGTGGGGGTAATGAAATCCTGATTTTGTAAACTTCAAATTTTCATTGCAAATTGCTCCTTAAATCAAAAGTTATGGAATAAGTTTTGACATTTTCTTGAAACCCTGGATCTTTTGTCTCCATTTTTTTTTGTATAAATTTCTTTTATGTAGAGCACATATATGGTCAATTAAACTTGTAGGTAACGATTCTGCTGATGTCTCCAAGGTCAAGAAGCAACCTGAGTTAACCCAAGAATGTACTGCTGGAAAAGGAGCCGACAAAATTTCTACTGTAAGTCAACATCTTATGATGTTTGCAATTTTTTTACATTTTGGTGGCTTTGACCTCCGTCATTATTATCTATTCTTTTTTTTTTATTTTTTTAGTAGTCGGGTCACAACTCATTATGGCATAGATGAATTGTTTCCTTATCTATAAACTTTATCAGGAAGTTTCAAAAACCAAAATTTCTGTTTGTTCAATTTCCTTTTTAGGTTATGAAGGTTTGCACCAATAAGGAGAAAAGAGAAGGTTTGAGTAAGCAAAAAAGAAAATTGGAGTTCAGCAATGAAGAAAGCGAAGAAAAGAAAACCCAACCTAGAACTTCTGAAGCAGAAACCCCTAAAAGTAAAAGGCAAAAGGTAACAATACATGCAGATTTTAACTATGAGAGTTCGATTGTGAGGCAGTCCCCACGTGTTGCTTCTGTTGCGAAAACTCCAACAAATACTCTGGTGAAACAAGCAATATCTGAAAATCAAGAAGAAATTAAAGCTAGGGATTTGTATATTAGAAAGATCGTCAGAGATATAATTTTTGGAGGAATAACTAACCTCCCAAAAGACCAATCTCCGAAAATGAGAGAAGATGCAATGCAAGGTGGCACTTCCAATTTAGAAGCTTCTAGAATGAATTCTCAGAATGCTGCAGAAAAATCTGGTCTAAAGGCTACTTATTCCAGGAAAAATATGAGTCCTATACAAGGTGATGGGGAAATGAAGTGCAAAAATAGAAAACATGAAAGGGTTGAAGGGTTAAAAGAGGCAGTAAGTGAGGTTCTGAGGACTCCTAATTCCAATGGATCTAAAAAATCAAGGGCCGAAGAAGTGACACCAAAACTTCCTAGTAGAACTCTGAAAGAAAACAGTAAGTCTAAAGCAGATAAAACAAGTGACAATGAAGCTCAAAAGAAAAATGCCGAGGCAAATCCAAAAGCAAATAGCCCTGACCTTGGAAGCAGGTACCCCAGCAGAAGTGAGCATTTTTTTTTGAGTGCAACCTGTATATAGAAGTGAGCATAATATGCTCTTTATATATAAAGGGCAGCCCGGAGCACGTAGCTCCCGCTTGCGTGGGATCCGGGGAAGGGTCGGATCACTTGGGGTCTTTGTACGCAGTATTTTCATGCATTTCTGCAAGAGGCTGTTTCCACGACTCGGACCCATGACCTCCTGGTCACAAGCAACAACTTTACCGCTGCGCCAAGACTCCCCTAATATGCCCTTTATATGTATATATATATTTTCACTAGTTGAAGAGCTCCTGGTTATATCAATGCAATACTTCCTATTTACACCCTTATGCTCAAAATATATTTGCACTCTTCTAATAGAGATAGTTTGTGCAAATTTTTTTATACCATGACCTTCCTTCAGAACAGTACAATATATTTTTATGCTCCACACCTGATCCATCCTCAAAAACAAAAGGAACATAAGTATTAACCACTGGTGGTTTTAATGTTAATTTCCATCTTATAAAAACACGAATTTGGTTGTAAACAAACATTTTTATCAGGTCAAAGGTACTGCACCACTGGCAGAAGAGAAGGGTTTGCTTAGTGAAAGGCAAGTTAGAGTGATGCAAGGCCTAGCTCTCATTGCTCCACCAGGGTCACCTTTTGGTAAAAATGGTCTCAGAATCTGAACCTTTTCTGTGGGTTTTGTTATTGAAGTGCAGCTTAGTGTGCTGGTAGGTCGCTTTGGCCCCTCCTTTTGACATATGTTGTCAAGTAGTTTGACCAGAAATGCAGTTTAAGTTGCGAACTTACATATGAAAAGGCAATTGGATGCGTGTAATTTTTGTTTCTCGTAGCAAACACTAATTATTCCCAAATATTGTAATTCCAGATTCTTCCAGACTTGCAGGTACAAGGTGTTTGGCTTAGTGCTAACATGTTGGTTTTGTTATGTGCTTCTAATTTTTGCTCGATATATAGGCATATAGCTATGAAATATAAATGAATATAATTTAAAATATTACTAGGGTTAAGTGTCTGAAAAGTTGCATCAGTATTGAAAACACTTGAAATAGGCGACTGGTTGTCCCTTCTCTTTTTTTATGGGCCTGTTATGGGCTAGCTGTTAATCTGTACCTGCCAGATGCAAGCTGTATTGTAGAACTAGTTCGCTAATTGGACCTGTTATGGGCTTGTATTAAACCTTATATATATCATGGTAAAGGCCTTTTATTTAACAATAGAGGTGGGATTGCTAGTTATTGAGACAGACTATAACAGCTCAAGACCAATTGATGAAACTCGTTACTAATTCAGTCAGCTGACCCGACCCAAGACGACCCGTAACTCGAGATGGAGCAACACATGAGAACCCGAATCCGACCTGACCTGAATTCTGATTAAGCTGATTCAAAGTGTGTTGAAAAACTAAGAAAGAGTTTTACAATCTTGATTTATCATCTAGGTTATTCTATCTCTTGATTTTTGCAGTAAAATATATTGAATTAGAGCAGTATCATGAATTCTTACAAAACAAACATAATTTAATTATAATTACTTCTAAAATCTACACGACAATATATATCATTATTTTAGAACAAAATACTGAATAATATGTATCTATAGTGGTAGTTGAATGCAAAAAAAAAAATTAAACATATTAATATATAATGTTATTTTTTTTATCATTTTATATATACTTCTGTATTCTAGTTTTTTTTAAAATGACGTATCCCCGCATTCGCACCGTATCTGATACGATACTCGTATCCGCACCCGTGCACATAGATTGAGATAGAGAAGGGAAGTTTAGAAATTAATAATTTTGTGTGTTTTTTTTAATTTAATAATTAACCTAAGTGGTAAATTTAAAAAGTTATAGAGTTTGGGTTATTTACGGTGGCATTTTTCTAACTAATTCACATTTTATTATACTCGTTGGGTGTTATTGAATGACAATGCAACAACTGGGTTGGGGAAAATTGAATAAGTGTGAAAACGATATCTTATATTTGAAATATTTATTGGTATACTTATCAATGCTCTCAACACTGTAAAAATGGATTGAAATTTTGTAATAAAATCACTATCAACATTACGAACTTGTTACTATTGGACTTATAAAATATTAGAGAAAATGAGCAAAGGAACTTGTAACTATTGGACTTATAAAATATTAGAGAAAATGAGCAAAATTATGATAATATGCATAAGACATCTTCTTTCATGTCTTATATATGTTTAATTTGCTTAATAAATTAAAATTAAAATTGTTCAATAAATTTTCGTATCAAAATCTCATAAGAAATTTAAAACTTTCTTGTTATTTTTTTAATATATTTTTAAAAACAACTCATGACACTTTTTAATATTAAGCATGCAAATTTCCATTATCTCGGAATTTGGCCTGTCATTATCTCAGAATATGGCACACTTGTACCAAGAAAATCCTGGCTCGGATTAAGGTCGGCTTATTCTTGATTCAGTGTCATTATACACATTATCTACAGATAATCAGATTTGCATTAAGCCAACATAATTACATAAAACACAAAAGATAAAAGAAAAGAAATGAAGCAATAAAATGCGCTAATTACAGTAAAACATTATCTCATGATTATTCCCAACATAACATGCTCGAATCAGCAAATTTTTACAATACTCCTAACATTTGATACATTATAGTACTAAAATGATAAGATTTAGAACCAATATTTTCATGAGATGCCAACTCAAAAGCATTTCAGAAAAGATAGTAGAACATTCAGAACCATAACAAAAGGAGGAAAGAAACGAGGAATATGCTCATTGACAAATTAGTTATTAGTCAGGCTCAGTGCCACACTGAGTGGTTTTTGAAGCCATATTTGCTGCCTCCCTCCAGTTCTTGCCGGTAGTCAAGTGTCCAGTACTCGAAGGAGCAATCTACAAAGTTGTAGTAGCCTCCATGAAGGTTAAGAGTCCCTTCATTGACTCTCTTCTCTATCCATGGGTATGTTAGTAAGTTTAGGAGTGAACTATTAACTGACTCCTGTAAGCCAAAAAAAAAATATATGTTCTAAATACATAAAAAATTTAAGGATCACAATTAGTAAAAATATTATCCATGGGTATGTCGTACATAATTGGTTGATCTGAGATTTAAGAAACTCACTAATTTATTAAAAATGAAATCATGGATTTGTTAAGTAATATTTGACGTTTGACAGGCCAGGCTTTAATTTGTTTGTTCAGATTTTTATTATTGACATTGGATCTTTCTACCTATTGGGTAAGTACACAATTTGAATGGACAGATTGATTGGAAGAAAATTGAAGTTTAGGAACTGTTGTATAAAAAAGAGATTAATCAATAACTAAAATTAGGTATTCCAAAAAATTCTTTTGATATTTTTCTATAGAAAAATAAAAGAAATCAGGAACGAAAAAAGAAAAGATTCTTTATATATTTATAAAATAAATAGAAATTTCTATAATAAAGAAGCATCATATTCTCTATTGAAATTTTATTAAATATACACAAAAGAACACATACTTCTGTCTTAAATTATCTATATTAAATTATCTTTATATTAATAGATTCTCCTTTTTTTTTTTTTGAAGTCGAATTTAAATATTTAAAAATTAAATAGGTCCCCATATTTAAAAAATCCTAACCATATTGGGATTTAAATATTCATAAAACTCAATGTGAATCGCTATATGAATACGTCTGCAGCGCAGATAATATTCATATTTTAGATTCTCAGACTTGAATACAAAATCCCGTTTAGCATCATCGGATTCGAATGAGTCATCCATTCGAAATCCGATCATCTCTTCTACGGCAATTAATAGATTTTTCATGTCCTTAACAGTAAAGGACATTTTTTCTAATGTATAAAAAAGTGAAAGATTATCGCGAGCAAATTTCTTTGCTCTGCGCCAATTTTTTTCCCAAATAAGTTCAATATATTGGCGCATTAAAATTGTTTCGATATTTTCGTTCATATTACGTAAAATTAAAATAAATATATTTTTTGGTTTAGATGGATCCTAACCTTTTGTATTTGTATATGATAATATGTTGTATTATTTTTTGGGATTTAAATATTTTTTCTATTTTAAAGAAAATATCTCTTACATACCTGATTATTTCAGGTAAACTCCGTAATATCATTCGAAATTTTATCATAAAAATCTTTTATAATTTTTTTTTTAAAGTATGGAATTGATTCCATATGAAATCATGAATAGTCATTGATTCAACTGATAATAACATAGTTTTATTTTAATTTCTGCTAACTTATTACGCAATATTATTAAAATTGATTATTTGATTAAAATTATAATCAATAATATTAATATAAAGCAAATACAAATTTTACATACCTGTACTTTTTTATCTATTTTTTAGATATTTTACTTTGAAAAAGGAAACCTGAAAATCAACTACTAATACTAATAATTTCATAATTTCACGAATAATTGCCTTTATGAAATTAAAATTAAGAAGTTTCATTTCACTCTTTTTAGTATTAGTACAGTGATAAAAAAATTGGATCAATATTTATGTTGACCAATAAGAAAATTAGTAACAAAAATTTTCTTAATAATTAAGAAATCTTAGAATTCTTTATTGAAAATTCAATTGGGCTTTTTATTTTATAAGATGATTATGTTCGTTCATTTTTTCTTCTTTTTTATGAGAAAAAAAAGAAGAATGACAAAGAATAAGATAATCCAAAATTGCTTGGGATTGGTGAATTAAAAATTAAATGAACCATTTTTTTCAGTTGAAATTCTATCAGAGGATATTTTTGAATATTATATCATCTTCCATTAAGGCATATAATATCTTGTTTGAGATATCTGCTGTAGAAGTGAGCCAACATCTCTATTGGCAAATAGGAGGTTTACAAATCCATGGCCAAGTACTTATCACTTCTTTTTTAATTACTATTTTGAACTATTTTTTTTTTTGATAATGAAAAGTTTATTCCTTTGAATCAAAATACGGATTGAAAAAGATTGCATTCTAACCATTTTCGGACCAAATTTTGATGACATTCTCAATTACTTCCAGTCTAGCATTTTGAGAAAATTACAATTCCGATTTCTATATTTTTAATAAACTGCAGTGAGCCCTTCAAATTGACTGGGATATGATTTTAGCTGTAGCAAATTACAATTCCGATTTCTATATTTTGCTAGATAAAAATCGTCCTACATTTTTCTATGCATGGAAAGTGAATAATCTGATACTTGACTTTATTGAAGATCAAAAAACTATATTGAAATGGTTTAACTAGTTAAGAATTCTTATTGATTTTTTTCTTCTTTTTCGATTCAAAAACCGAAAATAGGAAAGTTAAGTTAAACCAATAAAAAGATATAAAGTAAACCAATCAAAAGATATAAAGGTGCAGGAAAAATCATCCATGAAAAAGAAAAAAGATAGAAAAATTACTATGGACCCTATTATCAAAAATATAGCCATATTATGTTATGGTTCAAATCTCGAGAGCTAATTTTCGAGATTCTTATCGAGATTCACTCGACAGTGTTACTTTTTCTCTTACAATTTGAGCCTTTTTGCAGGGTATATATGACCTATTATTACATATAATAACCATAAATACAAAACTTTCCTGCAATGGCTCTGGTCCCTCTGGAGAAGATTTTTGAAAACTTGGATTGGATTAGTATAGTAGGGTTTTCCATTTATTAAAATGGAACTTTCTAACTAATCCCAAGCAATTTTGGATTATCTTATTCTTTGTCATTCTTCTTTTTTTTCTCATAAAAAAGAAGAAAAAATGAACGAACATAATCATCTTATAAAATAAAAAGCCCAATTGAAAAGAAACATTAGAAAAAGAAGAGGAGGGCTTTCATCTTTAATACAAAGCTTAGTTTTTTGTTCGCGGAATGAATCATAATAAAAAAAATGTCAGGAATAAAAAATAAAAACTTTGAAGTAACCATTCCTGACATATCTATATCAAAATCACTTACTTATCCTCACGTGAATGAAACGAATGCATAATTCAACAATATTTCTAAAAATTATATATACTAGAATACATTTCTTTTTTATTTGAAAAAAGAACTCTTTTTCAGAGTAAAAACTCCCAATTCATTTTTAAATTTTCTTCTTTTATTTTTTACTTTTTGTAGTTTTCTATTCTAGTTTGTTGTGTAACACAGATTACATTGCATGATTACATATACTGCAAGACAATACTGAAAAAAATTATCTGCTGGTAATATATTGTGTTTGTCATATTATTGCAGTTGACATCAAAACTAAATAAATTGCACACAGTGCATTTAACAAATACAGTGAACAAGGGATAAGAAAGAAGTGATTGAAAGGTACCATTTCACAATGTTGGCATTGCTTTTCAAAGTTCAAGAATCCATATGCAGCTTTTGTAGTTAACCGTGCGCTCTTAGCAACTTGAAGCCAACCTTCTATACGTTCTCTAAAATATGTATGGCACACAAGGAAAAAAAATTAATAAATAAAAATGATAAAAATAGAAGGTTATGAGAAACCAAGTCATACCCATGATTAACACCATTTTGCATAAGCGCATTAATGCCTCCACATTTGCTATGACCTATGACTAATATGTCCTTGATCTGAACAAAGTAAAATTAAAGTAAAAATAAACAGAAAGGTAACTAGTATTTGTAGCACACCAATATTGCTGACTACAAATTTTTTATTTCAATTTTATAGCCAGAAAGTAGTACCAATGGAAAGCTCCCAGCAAATTCAAGAGCAGAAGTTGTCTCTGACGGCCCATGCTACAATACGATTAGAAGGGGGAAGAAATTAAACAAATGATATTGAAGCACTGAATTCAAAATGCTAACCAAAGACCTAAATTTCTTTGACATCTGAATACCTCATAGGGAGGAACAAGATTTGCAATATTGCGTACAGTCAATGCTTCACCTGGTTGAAGTCCCAAAATCTTGGTGGGGCAAACCCTAGAGTCAACACAGGCAACAATACAGTACTGCATTTGCAAGAAAAGTTGAATGGTAAGACAAATTTTGCATCTAAAATTATACTTGATAGAAAACTAGGAAAATCAGGTAATTTTTATTTAACTATGATCACCACGGAACCCATCAATACTGCACAGGAATCCTGTATGGTATCCAAAATGTTTGTATAGGTACGAGAGTTGATTTATGGTCAGCCACAGTTCATACAGGTTATTAGTAAGTTCTTTTAGATAATCTCATCATTCATGTAAAGTACCATGCACAATGGAAAATTATCCTTATTTATCCCTCTAAACGACAAAATATTCCAAATTACTCATTTCTCTCATTGTCTTATAGAGGATCAGTCATGTTTTGCCACGATCTGAAGTTCATTAGCAACATTTTGCAGTTTCTCATTACTCCCCTTTAAAGCTGTAAAAAGAAGTTTTTTAAAAGGGTAGATATGAAATTACTTACTTTTCCTTATATTAATTTGGGGTTTGTCCCAAAATAATATTTTTAATTAGGATTATGTTTCAAAATCAAACATAAAATCCAATAATCAGAGTGACTTACCTTCGGATCTTGGCCGACAGCAAGCTTTTTATAATAATCAGAATTTGCCCTGTAGGAGAAATAACAACCACAAGTTAGTCAAATCAAATTGTAAAATTCTTGTTCCAAGTTTTAAACAATTACATACAAGTTCACTTACAAGAAGTCACTCTCCTTGAATTTGCGGAATCTGCTTTTCAGCACCTCAAGACCACCACCAATGCTTTGACCACGACCTACTCTCTTGTTACCAGCTATTGCTGATTCAATATCCATCGACTCGTGGGAAGCCTTCGCTACGTGTCCACGTTTCGATCTATAGAAAGGACAGAGCAACATCTTTCAATGTCACCTAATGAAATTCTCTGGTAAAACTAACAAATAAAACTTGAAGCAACATGGTCCGTCAATAACTTGGTTAAAGAATATGTCTAAGATTTAGCAATGCATGAATAACGAATCAACTGAAATAGAAGATATGAATTGGGCGATTCTATTTTAGACTATCACATATTTACATATCAACGTTGCAAATTGATAGAGTATATCTCCCCTTTTTGCATGCGAAAAAAGTAAGAATCCAATTATAAGTGCTCTATATTATCTTTCCTGATATAAAATTATAAATCAAATAATAACATACTGGTTAGATCCTCGCACAATCAAACCCACGTTCAAAGATCGGTTCTTTTTCATCCGACAATCATTAATCTGATTAAACACACATACAGACAAAAAAATTGTCAAATTAAGCTCCTCGCAAAATTTTGCCAAATGAAGAGAAAAGAATAAAAATCTCACTGACAGCGCTCATAGATTTCGCGAAGGGCATTTCAATAGATTCACCATCGGAAAGCTTCGAAGCGAATTGAATTCCTGAGGAGAGCGGAGTTCGGTGGAGCGCAGCCATGGCGAAAAGAGGCCTGGGCTAGGGTTAGCAATTGGTTTAGATCTAACTCTGGGATTTGGAAGTTGGATCATTTGCGAAAGGCAAAATGGAGATGGTCACGATTTAAAGAAGGTGGAGAAAGAGACAGAGAAGAGAGAGAGAGAGACATTGACGGAGAACACGAGGGATGCTCGCATTTGTGGTTTGAAATTATCAATGGCGAGTTTAAGTTAATTAACTGTTAAAATAATAATACAGTCAAATCAAGATTAGCGTTGGAAGAAGACTCGAGATTTTCTTTTAGAATGAATGCCCCGAATCGGTGTTGATAAAATACAAATGTGGTAATTGTTCTACGCCTACAACAAAGATCAGAGCCTTATATGCACGATCCAACGACTAAGATCTTCTGTCAAATACAGCATTTTATGCAGATGATCATAAATCAGCACGTCATGCGACATTAAAATGTCACATTTTCATATTTTATGCAGGTGATCATGAATCAGCATTTTTTTCTTGTCTCGAATCTTTTATTGGCATTTGGATTACCAGACGGATGCAAAATTTGCTACATAAGCTGATAAATAAATTCAGATGACAATACAAAAAAGTTAGTATAAATAGAACTTTAGATTTTAAATTATATATATTCTATTTGAACAGGTATTTAATAACTAAAATTTACAATTCAGAAATGTAGTAACTTTCTCGTTTATTCAGAAATGTAGTAACTAATGATGATAACTGACAAGGCGCTAAAAAAAATGCTTAATCTGCAAAATAGAGAGAAAAGAAAGAAGTCGTTTGTCATTGCCGCATTAGTGGATTCGCCTGGATTGTTGGAGGCCACGTGTCTTTTTCTGTGTGGCAGATCTGAAGATTATCTGTGGCAACATATTAGAATTACATGAACGAAATATGTTTATAAAATATTGCTAAAATTTAATAAACCTAATAGTTTAATTTTAAAATATTATTATATATTATTGTTTACATTAATATATTATTATAGTGTATAATTCTTAAGGACCTTAGAGCATCTCCAACGGGAGTTGTTTTTCAATTGCTTAATCTGATGTGGCATGTGCTAATACAATTGCTGGATTGTAGTCAAATTGCTAATAAAACAAATTTGCTTTAAAAGAAATGCATGCTTATTTGACACGCTGGCCATTTTATTGGAGGAGATTATTTCTTCTCCGACTCTCCGTCGTTCTCTCTCCTAAAAGAAAAAAGCGATCTCTCGATCCCAATTATCCAAATAAATTTCTTCTACCGCTTTCGTTATTTTCGCTGATTTCTTCGATGAATTAGATATTTTTTTCTCTTCCTTTCGACATCTGAATTGTCGATCTTATTTCCCTTCAATCGCCATTGACGATCTCCTCGACCTCATCTCATTTCCTTCTTTATCTTCAATCGTCGGTGCCTCTCTCACAAACACTCGCCGCTCTCGTCCTCATCTCATCTCGTCCTCAACGCCAGTCGGTGTAATTGAAGTTACCGAAGCTAGATTGAGGAAAAAAAATTGAAGTTCAAATTTGTTTCTCAGCATGAATTGTGCTTGGAGGTATTGCGATGGGGATGGAGCGGGGACCTCCGCATGCTTAAGAGTGAGATTATCTGTACAAATGCTCTTATTTCTAATATTTTGTTTTTTCGATCCCTTCAACTGGGATTAGTAAGTTCTTTCGACCTTTCCACTTAATGTTTTTGTCGTTCCTAATTGTTCTTTTCAGAAATCATTTCGTGTCTATATTTTGAGTTGATCTCTCTAAAAAGGATTGCAAGGCAGTGCAATTCCTCTCTCTCAAACTTTTTTAAACTTTTTCAGAAATCATTTCGTGTCTATATTGTTCCTAATTGTAAAGTCCTTCTTGCAATCCAGCAACATAGGCTGTTCATTTTTTTTTAAGAAAATAAAGAGGTTCAAATGGTTTGAGCTGATCAATGTATTGGAAGTACATCTGTTAATACTTTTTTTTAATGTTCTACTAATTCCCAAAACCGCTGGAGCAAGGCTGAGGAACTTTTGAGGGGGTGTGGTTTTGTTGCATTTAACTACTTGCATCCCTTTGTGTAGCCGATTCTCCCTCCTTTGTTTTGAAACTTAATTTGATTTGGGTGTTATTTTAGGCAGTATGAATCTAACAATTTCAATGCTTATTATCAATTTCACATAAGGGGCCTTAATGCTTATGATCGGCATAGAAAGTTCATGAATGATTATGGTATGTGGTCCAAAATTTTCTGATTAGACCACTGGTAGTTGTGTTCACATTAGTTTGATCATTGTTGTAAATTGATGAAGTTTGTAACTCAGTTTTTTTTTTTTGTATCTATATATAGACTGTGAAGCCAAGACCACTGCAAGCTGCCAGTATTCCAGGACTTTCTGGCATGTTCCAAAAGGTATGGATTTATTTACGCATATAACAATATGAATATTGCTAAAAGTTGATCAAGCAAAATTGCCGGATTTTTGCCCAACAATGAGAATGCATTTGTGTTTTATGATTGCACTGAACAAAATTGCCGGATTTTTTACACTTCATGATTGCACTGAACATCTCACTAATCTTAGAGCATCTCCAATGCTTTATTCCCTCCTCTCTGCTGCTCAATTTGATCCTTTTTCATATTGATTTGTGCTTGCAGGAGCTTATGTTGCTGGTGAAAAGAACTCTGCATCTTATCTTCATCCATTACTTTTTGAGAAGTATTTGTTTGCTCTGACTTTTGCTCTGAAAATTTTCTGTAACTTGTTATAATGTTTCAAATATGAGGTTTAAAATTTAGCTTTGGTTCTGAACTTGTTTCATGCTTGCAGCATTATTTTGACTGAACTTCTCATTTGTTTTATTCACTGGTGGCCTTCAAGAATCCCAAAGCACCTGCTATCCACGCCTTGCATAAGGCAAAGAATGGAATAAGGTTTGTCTTCTATTTACTTCATTTTTTCTCCATAGTTCAGTTGCAACCCTAAATAAGCAAATAATTTTAGAGGATTATGCATAATAGTATTGTTTTCTATTTCTAGGATAATTAAGCAAAACAAATTAATATTTGAAATGAAAAAAAGTACATCAACCATTTCCATGAACGGAGAAAAAAATAACAGCAAATACATTGATTCATCATTCATCATTTAGAAAACTCTCGAGTGTTTTGTCGTACACCTTTCTTTGACCTTCTGTCATAGTTGATGTATCTAGTTGCATAAACTTAAGTGTGTGTCCTCTTTTCATCTCCTTGCACAACCCTTCCATCGTCTTTGTGAAGCTATCAATTTTTTCGATCTTTTGTAATTCAACATTACGCTGGGCTTCTAATGCTTCCTTCTTTTGTTCTATTTCCCTTGCCGACACCTCCTTTTGTTTCCCCTTGGACTTAGAAATTTTCCTTCCTGGAGGGCGTTCAGAGATAACTGTATCGGAATCTTCAGTCGAGGTGTAGTTGTTGTTGAGGTTACTTTTGCTTCTTTTTGAAACTATATGTTCAGTTGATGGGGTATCTTTAGTGTTTACATATTGGTTGAGCCATTTCTCTTCTTTTTTCAGAACATCCCATGCATGCATGAAGGTAAAAATTTCACCTTCATTATTATGATACAATTCTAATGCTCTGTTTTTATTATCATCCTCACTCAACCCACTTTCCCTCCGATCGTGGATCTTCTTGATACAACCTGAATACTTTGATACTGCGTGACTTAATTTTTGCCGTCGACTTACCACGGCCGAGATACTCCGTTCGGAGTTAACATTTTGAGACTGTACAAACTCTTTGTATATACGTTTCCAAAAACTTTTGTCACTTTGATCCTTACCAGTTACAGGATCTTTGCTAACTAATAACCATGCAGCACATAGTTTTAGATCATCTGTTGGTGACCAACGGAGCCTTTCTTTGCTCTTTTGTTTTTGGTTTTGTACCTCATTTGTAGAATCAGATGTTTGGGCATAAATATGTGGAGAGGTATTAGTTGCAGGTTGATCTTGGGTGATTGTGTTGGAATGTGGCATCATGTTAGAACCCGGTTGTGGAATTTGATACATGGAATTGAATGAAAATTGCATGTTTGGAATATCTGAGTTAGGTGGAGGCATCATGTTAGAGCCGTGCTGTGAACTGTGATACATCGAATTGAAAGGATATTGCATGGTTGGAATTTCTGGGTAGCTCCCTTGGCTATTCATCGAGTACGAATTGAAGTATGGGTTGAACGGAGGTCTATTGGGATCCATTAAGATTTGGTTGAGGAGTGAGGAAATTGGTAATAAAAATGTTATTATGCTGAAATGGATGATGGATGAAACTCATGTTCGATGGTGAGTACTTATAATGTACGATATCCGACTAAAATTAGGAACATTTGATAGAAATGTGTGTGTCCATACGACAAAAACTATGTATTTTTTACCAAAACCTAAATATAACTTTTCCTCTGAGTGGCTTTTAGAAAAAATATATACTTAGAAAATTCAATTGAAGTGATTGAATTATACGTAGAAAATATATACTTAGAAAATTCAATTGAAGTGATTGAATTATACGTAGAAAATATATACTTAGAAAAAACTTATACAGTGCAGAATAATAAAAAAAGAAAAACTATATTTAGAAAATCAACTCTAAATTTAAACTCTGATCAATAAATTATAATTGGAAAAGAGTAAGACAGTGCGAAATAATAAAAAAAGAAAATTATATTTAGAAAATCAAGACTGAATTTAAACACTCAATCAATTGATTCGTAATATATTATTTGCATAAAATAATGAACGCTTCATATGATGAAGATTTTTCAATTGATCTTGAACAAGTTATATTGAGCACGGGGTATGTCGGGCAACTACTATGGGACGATACACATGACAAATTAACTCGAGAATACGTTGAGATGTTGGAACTAGAAGAAGATCTATCTTCCTCAAATCAACCAAGGAAAAGAGCGTACATTGAGAGAGGGCGTGAAGAAGCGGACCAAAAGTTGTATGAAGATTACTTCTCAGACAACCCAACATACGATAAAGAATTTTTTCGTCGCAGGTTTAGAATGAACAGGAATTTATTTCTTCGCATTGTTGACGGTGTTGCGGGTCATGATTCTTTTTTTCAGAATAAGTACGATGCGACGGGTCGGCGCAGCCTATCACCCATACAAAAATGTACAGCAGCAATACGAATGTTAGCATATGGTGTTGCTGCAGACATGGTGGATGACTATATCTGAATTGGCAAAAGCACCACACTAGAATGTGTGAAGCGATTTGTACGAGCCGTTATTGAAGTCTTCGGTGAAGAGTACTTGCGAAGGCCAAATGCAGAAGATCTTGAGCGATTACTTACCGTAGGTGAGAATCGAGGTTTTCCAGGTATGTTAGGTAGTATTGATTGTATGCATTGGGAATGGAAGAATTGTCCAGTTGCATGGCATGGCCAATACGCCAGAGGAGATCATCGACATCCAACCATTATGCTCGAGGCAGTTGCGTCACAAGACCTATGGATATGGCATGCATTTTTTGGTCTTCCAGGCACATTGAATGACATTAATGTGTTAGACCGTTCTCCACTTTTTGAAGATGTACTGGAAGGAAGAGCTCCGAAAGTAAACTTTTCAGTTAATAGAAATAATTACAATTTGGGTTATTACCTCACAGATGGTATATATCCTAGTTGGGCTACTTTTGTGAAGTCAATCACATTACCGCAAACTTCGAAACATCAGCTATTCGCAAGGCATCAAGAGGCTGCTAGAAAAGATGTGGAGAGAGCATTCGGTGTGCTTCAAGCACGTTTCGCTATCATTAGCGGACCAACACGCATGTGGGATAAGAAAACAATCGGTGATATTATGAGAGCTTGTGTAATAATGCATAATATGATTGTTGAAGATGAAAGAGACGAATATGGTACAAATAGAAACTTCAATCATACGTATGATCAAGCTAGTTTTAGTGTATCAAGACCGGAGGTTTCTCGAGTTCATCTTGTTGAATATCAAGAATATTTACGAAATCATACAAAAGTTCGTAATAGATCGACCAATCAACAACTCCAAGCGGACTTGGTTGAGGAGATATGGAACCGTTTTGAAGGGGTGGATGCTGCATAATAATAATTTTTGCTTTGTACTATGATTGTAATAATAAATAGCTACATAATAATATGATTGTAATAATAAATAATGTTCTGAACGTTTGGGTGAAGTATACGAAGTTGTTGAATTTTTTTTATTAATGATTTGATATTGTTAAAATATAACTTGTAGTATATATGTTCTTTTGAAAATTAATTTATATTTGTTGGGTTGAAGTTGTACCAACCGAAAATGTGCCAAAATAAATCTAATTGCATCCAACAACATTTTTTGTATAGCCAATTTATTTGACGAGGGATAAAATTAGATATTTTTTTTATAGTGAAATGTGAAATGTGCTAGTCCAACGGGAAAAAAATTTATGACATTTTTTTGATAGAAAAAAAATTATGACATTTGTTTTTTTTTCTTGGATGGCAGGGAGCTATTTTCAAAGACGTTGAAGGAACCAATAGAATTGTGAACGGTGAACCAAAAAAAAAAAGTAGAAAGGTGAACGTTCAGGAAAAAAAATGAAGGAGAGAGAAATTTTTTCTGAAAACTCTGATGTGGCAATTGCTGGGTTGTAGATAAAAAACAATTGTTAATGCACTTCTATTGCTAAAAGTTAGATATGATTGTTTAGCAATCCAATTAAATTGCTCAATTGGAGATGCTCTTACTACTACGATACAGTGTGCAACAGTAATTTATCTCATTCGTTCATTTCCGTCGCATCTAATTTACAGCCTCCATTTTCTTCTATTTCTAGAAAGTTCCGTCGGACTGTACGAAGACGCTAGATAGCTATGAATAATGCTCTGATGTATAAATACTGTATCTTCTGGAATAATTTTTTTACCGGTTTTTTTATTCTCAACGCTACCACAGCGTTTTTTATTTGTGCGGACAATGTTTGCTACAATACTGCTATAATACCCACGTAATAAAGTTGTCCATTTTCTCTAGAAATTTCTGACAATTTCAGCAGATACATATCAAGATATATACGAGTTCGAGTTTGCTGCAGCGCAGTATCGCGCTACACGCAAAGGACAGTTCGGATTGATCGTATTCGGATGGACCGCCAACGATAAAAATCAGGAGAGATTTTTAAATATGGGCACAAATCTTGATGCAGTTGAAAAAGATCCGACAACTTGCAACTGTTGCGCTACACTTATTGTGCAATATCTTATTTGGTTTCAATATATACACTCCACTTCAGTCCTCTCCTCCCGATTCTAAGAATTACCTGAACCGATATTAAGAGTTCCTCCCCATTCTATTTCCAAAATTAAGTTTGCTTCCCATGTCTGCTCTTCTCTTACTTTCTGGTTTTCCTTTCTCTACTTCTCTTACTTCTTTTCTACTTTCATACACACAAATTGGATTTATTTCGGACGAAATTTGAGTTTACGTCTTTGGACGGAATCTGAGTTTTCATCCATGGGCGAAATCTGAGTTTCTGTCCAATGAAAGATATGAGTTTTTGTCTCTAGACGAAAACTCAAATTTCATCCTGGTGAGTTCGGTGATTTCGTTGTGATTTTAATTATTTTAGCAATTTGACATTTTATTTTGATTATTAATAAAAATTCCAGTCTTTCCTATATCTCGAAACTCAAATTGAGAGGGAAACATTTAGGTCTTTTGGCAGCCCCATTTTCAACAAAATATTATAATACATGTGATAGGCCATCTTGTCAAAGGCCCAAAATCAAGAAAGGTCCACTACCATCCGGAAGGTCCATAAAGACCTGCAAGTACTCGAAATAGATCATGTGTACACACAGCACCTCCCGATAGTAACTCAACCGAAAGGACATATCCCAAAATAGCATTCGGATTAGAACCGCCTCAAGTGTAACTCCACTATGGCACGATCTAAGTAACTGCCCACGATTGAGATCATGGACAAAACTGACATTATGAGTATAAATACGCCTACGTCCAAGAGAGAGGGGGATCAGACTCTAAAGAACACTGAACACTACTACAAAGCTCATAACTCAAGAGATAGACAGTTAACCTTCGAGGTTAACTGCTCTCCACCCATTTCAACCCAAGAACACCTACGGACTATCTCCCAGATAGGCCGTAACAACATGTGATCCTGACCTTCTGAAATTAAGTCAAGATAAGCCGAGTGGAAAAAAAAAGAGAAAAAGAAGAAATTTATTGATGAATACTATTTCGGCTCTCTAAATGACAAGTCGTGACAAAAGATGGGTTACAAGAGAGAGAAAAGGAGTATAAGAATGTAGCTAAGCCTAAGTCAAATTATAATTAGTCCCTAATATGTCCACTAATCTTTGTATTTATAGATTCACTAAGTTGTGGTGGGAACGTGTCAGCTCTTCGACAGGGTCACACTATTTGATGAGTTGATTATTCGCCTAGGTTCAATAGATTTAGACGGAAACGGGTCATCCTAAGCGGATCAACGTTCGTGGGCCTAAATACAGACCGATTGTAATGAGCCCCTATCACTAGGAATAGAAGTCTTATTCTGATACAAACGTGTGCCAAACACGAATTAGAAAATTAAAATAGTGATTAGAAGACATTCTTTTGGTATACACTATACCGCCATACAGCTGGAATACGAGAATACATGTTTCATGTGCACTAGAATAGCAATATAATTCTAATTTTGCCCTCAGCGTCAATTTCCTGTTTTATTTCTTGTTACTTTTGATTTTCCTCACCGTGGATATCATCGAGCAGATCGCTGCTCATAAGAAATCGACATTTAAATAGAGTTTTCATCCCCTCATCCCGTAGATTTGTTTGATATCCAATATAAGCATATTTCATTTTCCTTGGAGCAAACCCTAGCAAGTCAATGACCCGCTGTGGAGATCAACCTTTCCCTCGAGGTGGATATAGACACAAATATCGAGTTAGTCTAGTGGCTCATGTTGCTTAATAATCACTTTGCCTCGGGACCATTATCAAACGACATCTATACATTCTCGATGAAGGATTTTCGGGTCCCCACGAATCTCGGGGTTTTCGTAGGAGACGAAAACGAGAGGAAGGACCCGGAAGCCTTCGTATATAGTGTAAGGGAAAAACTTCAGATCCTCGAAGCAACCGACGAAGTCGTCTGTCGCGTTTTTGTCACTTGCCTAGCGGGACCTGCCTTCGAGTGGTATTCGGGCCTGACGAACGGCTCCATCAGAAACTTTGAAGAATTAGCAAGAAAGTTTCTAGCCAAGTTCTCCAATATAAAACCCCCGGCGCCAACATTCGATTCCTTGTTTAGCATTCAGCATAACCAATGGGAGCCAACCCGCAAGTTCGTTGGTCGATTTGTCACTGCCGCCCGGATGGTCAAGAATTACAATGAAGAAGTAGCTCTCACTGCTATCCGGAAATGGCTGTTAAACACAGGTGGACCAGGTTCACTCCGATTTGATGCCCATAAAAATATTTTTTCAACCCTCCAAGAGTTCGTAGAATTTGCGGAAGGTTATATCAGGGGGATGAGGATGCAGCAAGGTTTAGGCCTAATCGATATGTGTCTCCGAAAGGAGAATTAAGAAAAACTGGGAATAGATCTCCCAGAAGATAGAGGCACAAGGCATAAATCTCTAATTATTCGTCCTACGCAAAATGGGATCGACCTCAGAGGGAGCTCCTTGCCATCACAGCAGAGAAATTCAACTTACCCCGTCCTTTGAAACCTTTCCTATTTGAAGTCACATAAGAAAACAAATATTGGAATTCCATAAGCGACCCGGGCATTCCATGGAAGAGTGTCTCCACTTGAGAGACATACTTGAAAAGTTGGCCAGACAGGAAGAACTACACCGGTATATTAACAAGCAGAACTTTAAAGAGCACGCCCGAAATTACGAAGAAAGAAGGCCAAAAAATCCAATACCTAGGAGGAAGAACAAACCCAGAAACGACAATCAGGAAGATTACCCGCGAGAAAGACGACCTCTGGCCCCCACGATTAATATGATCTATGGAGGGATATCATCGGGAGGTGACACGAAGAAAGCCCGACGGATATACCTCACAAATGCTAGCTACCCTACCACTCAAGAAAGACCAGTTAAAAGACACCGAGACGAAATCACCTTCTCCGAGGATTGTGAAAGGATACTTCAGCCCCACAACGCCACTATCGTATTGGAGCTAAAGTTAGGAGGGTACAAGGTCCGCCAGATACTAGTCGATACAGGGAGTTCGGCGGACATACTCTACTGGCATACCTTCCAACAGATGAGGATCGACCCGGCTAGACTACGAAAGATTAATACCCCACCGTTCGGATTCACGGGAGATTCCATTCATCCGGAAGGGATCGTTACATTACCCGTTCGCATGGGGGATTTTCTAAGAGGAGTGTCTGCCAAAATAGACTTCTTAGTGGTAAAAACCCCCTCAGCATATAATGTCATATTAGGGCGAGGCTCACTCAACACCTTCGGCGTAGTAATATCCACATTTCATCTAACAATCAAATTTCCAACCTTTTCTGGAATCGACATAGAAAGGGAAATGCAAGGAGATGCTCGAGAGTGTTACCAGACAATAATGAAAGGACGAATATAGAGCAACAAGAGCGGATCTCTTCCGAGTAGTATCTCAGATTGTCTGGGAGGAGGGAACGAAAACAAAGAAAAAGAGCAAGGTCCAGTCGTATGAATTGTATTACTAATTAGGTAACCGAGGCATCTTTAAAAGATCGGTACAAAACCTTTGTATCTCACGTTTTTAATGAATATCTTTTTTGAGAAATATACTTTGTTACTTGTCAATAATTATTTACAGAAACTAAAGAAATCTCACGGGGTGGAACTCGAATAAAAGAAAACCCACGAGATGAGATCCGAGTATAATGCATGCTAAAGAAATCTCACGGGATAGGACCCGAATAAAAGAAAACCCACGGGATGAGATCCGAGTATAATGCATGCTAAAGAAATCTCATGGGGTGGGACCCGAATAAAAGAAAACCCACGGGATGAGATCCGAGCATAATGTACGCTAAAGAAACCTCACGGGGTGGGACCTGAATAAAAGAAAACCCACGGGTTGAGGTCCAATGTTCGTACATAAACTAAGGGGTGATACCCAAATATGAACGAATCCCGGATAAAAGTCCGATGTACAAATTACAAGGGAAGAAAAACCATGTACAACGTTAGGAAACACAAACTAGTTTACGGGACGTCGTCTAAAAATAAAGAAGGGGACGATGCCCGAAACACATAATCATCATAAGTAAGACATATATGTATATATTCTTCAAATAGTACAAAAGCTTCAAGGGGTATACCCCAGTAGTACAATAACTTGAGAAAAAGCAAAAATCCTAAAAATCCTAGAAAAGAAAAGAAAGAAAAAGCAAAAATCCTAAAGATCGAGAGGATATCCAGCGTCCGTGAGCAGCTGCCTCCACCATATTTCCTAATCTGTAAACAGGAAAATCAAAAAGGTATTATAGTCATGTACTTATGAAGCGGAATCTTTTGGATAAGAATAAATAAACAAGTACTTAATTATCGGCTGATTTACTGTCGCCGGGGTGTGCCATCCCTGGTGACTTGCCTCAGGGTGTCAGGAACGGGAAGATGAGCCGGCCACATGGAGAGTGGATACGGGTGGTGGAACCCGGTAGGTTTGGTGACGCGATGACTCAACTTTACGTCAATTACCTGCCCTTGAGGATCTCGAAACTTATCAGCTTCGGGATCCCATGAGAACCCTTCCAAATTCGAAACCTTGCACTCTTCTTCCGTAGGAAGACGAACACCTACTTCTTCAGCAGTAATGGGGAAGAAGCGGGAGATGTCTCGGAAGGCGTTGTAGCAAAGGAGTTGGATTGACCCCTTCAAGGCATGAAGAGCTGCATGACCAAATGCAGTACTCTTCAGAAATGCATCAACAGAAGATGCCTTCAGAAGAGCAATCTCTTCATCTTTTTGTCTCTCCCGGGCGAGAACAGCAACCAGTTCGGACTGCACCCACTGGAGCTCCAGCTGAAGGTTCTGCTTTTCCTCGGATAATGCCTGGTTCCTGGAATCTAGGCGATCGAGGCGGTCCTTGAGCTCATCCCGTTGCATAGCCACCTTGGCAGTCCGAGGGGCAACGTTAGCGAGATTAGGAACAGTCAACTTCCCGGATGCATGTGCAAACTCATCATGCACCCGGCTCAATAAACAACCAGCCTCAAGAAGAGACTGGTTTAACTTCTTTATAACAGCCAAAGGATCTTCCTGGCTGCTCATATAGGGGAGGCGGTTCGCATGAAAAACTTGCAAGGCGTAGTCCCCTAAGCTACTGCCCGGCTGTTCTATCTTTAAGGCTTCTGCCCTACCCGGAATGTTCATGCAAACAGAATTCGGATATTGAGCGGGGAAGCCTTTCCTCCAGGGAAAACCGGTATGGAATTCCCTACTCAGATTCTGCTGCTCCTCAGCTATAAGAGGAGCAGCGGGAGAAAAACCCGAACCACTTGGTTTAGTGGGATGTTTCGGTTTCTTGCGAACTTTGTCGTCAAGGGAACCCTGACGCTTCTTTTCTCCGTTCGGGGAGTGCGAGATGGCTCGGGCTTTTTTGGTCGGGAAGTCGGAGGGGCTTGGACCTCCCGAGGTTGCTTCGTATCGGAAGCAGATGGAATATCGTCTACTTGGATAAAGGGGATCTCTTCTCCATCATAGATGAGATCCATGGTGCCTTCGTCTGAAAAGAAAAGAAAACGTAAAAAACATAGTAAAAGCATACAGAATGCGTTTTGAACCCTAAAGTGACGACGGGTAATACCTTCTAAGATTCGCTCCACACGAGCGATTAAACTCAATTTTTCAGGACAATCGGAAAACATAATATCTCAATTGACCAAAGACCTCCAAGTCTTAAGGATCCCTGTTAAACTGGGAACTGCTTGAGGATTCTCAAGAAAGAAATAACGAGACTTTCACTTGTTAATTCTCCTGGTAATCTTGGTTTTGAAAATTCGGGGACGATTCTGCCTTTATTTTAGGCTTAACCATTCCCGATCCACCCGAGTAACTAAGTAAAAGTGGTTAAAGAACGGAGAGGGTAGGGCGATCAGTCCCTAAGAAAACTGAGTTTATCCGGAAGAAAGTTTCCATAGAGGTAAGGTGGCACCATGCATAAGCACTGAACTGTGCGGGTGCCACGTCAAACCTAATTAACACCTCCCTCTAGAATTCAGTTAGAGGAAGTCTAAATCCACAGTTGACCATGACTGCATAGATACATAGACCCTTGGAAGTATCATAGGCTCTATTTATGTGGGTTGGTCGCATCATCCGGGAAAGACTGTCGTGTGCTTCACTAAAAAGACACTATTGAAGCTGAGAACGAAAGGCCTCGGCCCATTTAGAAGAGTTTACACCTTCATAAGTTTCCTTGCCGGATGGGTACATCCGAGCCGTTGGGAAATCTTGATCCCGAGGAAGAAGCCTTTTTCTAAGTCCTGAAGGCTTCCCGGGTTCGTGTTCAGGAATTTCTTCTAAAGCCATCCCACTAACAGACGGCTGAGCTTCTACTTCTACTGTGGGAGGGTGGTTTACATTCGAACCTTCAAGATCCTCGTCCGATCTGCTCCACCCTGAACTAATCTCAGAAACCTCTGCAGGTTCCTTTCCAGAAAGGCGAGAAGGGAAGGTTGATGAACTCATGATTCAAGAGCCTTAGAAAGAAATAAAAAGAAAAGACTAAGCTAAAAGTTTACGAACAGAAACTCACATCCAAGAGAGTTAGGCCATTAATGACGAGAAAGTTATTTCGATCAAACACTTTGTTAAAAAAGGACTAAATACTAATAGAAATTCGTAAAAAACCAACAAGAAAGCAAAAAGATCGATTACCTAACTAAAAGAGAAGAAGATTCTACGAGTAAAGGAGCTCGGAAATGATGAGGAAAGCTTGAAAGAGTAATAGTATTAGAAACGAGAAGAGTTCTTCCGGAGGAAGGAAGAAGGTATTTATAAATTATGAATACAAACAGTCGTTCATTCAGAACCAATCGGACATTATCAGTATAAATACGCATACGTCCAAGAGAGAGGGGGATCAGACTCTGAAGAACACTGAACACTACTACAAAGCTCATAACTCAAGAGATAGGCAGTTAACCTCGACGATTAACTGCTCTCCACCCATTTCAACCCAAGAACACCTACGGGCTATCTCCCAGATAGGCCATAACAACATGTGATCCCGACCTTCTGAAATTAAGTCGAGATAAGCCGAGTGGAAAAAAAAAGAGAAAAAGAAGAAATTTTGATGAATACTATTCCGGCTCTCTAAATGACAAGTCGTGACAAAAGATGGGTTACAAGAGAGAGAAAATGAGTATATGAATGTAGCTAAGCCTAAGTCAAATTATAATTAGTGCCTAAGCGTATTTATAAATTCACTAAGTTGTGGTGGGAACGTGTAGCTCTTCGATCAGGTCACGCTATTTGATGAGTTGATTATCCGCCTAGGTTCAATAGATTTAGACGGAAACGGGTCATCCTAAGCGGATCAACGTTCGTGAGCCCAAATACAGACCGATTGTAGTGAGACCCTATCACTAGGAATAGAAGTCTTATTCTGATACAAACGTGTGCCAAACACGAATTAGAAAATTAAAATAGTGATTAGAAGACATTCTTTTGGTATACACTATACCGCCATACAGCTGGAATACGAGAATACATGTTTCATGTGCACTAGAATAGCAATATAATTCTAATTTTGCCCTCAGCGTCAATTTCCTGTTTTATTTCTTGTTACTTTTGATTTTCCTCACCGTGGATATCATCGAGCAGATCGCTGCTCATAAGAAATCGACATTTAAATAGAGTTTTCATCCCCTCATCCCGTAGATTTGTTTGATATCCAATATAAGCATATTTCATTTTCCTTGGAGCAAACCCTAGCTAGTCAATGACCCGCTGCGGAAATCAACCTTTCCCTCGAGGTGGATATAGACACAAATATCGAGTTAGTCTAGTGGCTCATGTTGCTTAATAATATAGCCTAAGCTGGGAAGGAGTTTCAATCTTTTTTGAAGTAGTTGAGTGAGCATCTCGTGAAGCATTAAGGGACATGAATGTGAGTTACTAAATGTGAGTAACGAAACACTGATCAGCTTGTACAAATGTGAATTATTAAATACTGATCACCTTTATGTAGTTGTGATTTGTTGCATTGATTTGTTTCAACTAAGCAACTATATCAAAAGTTTGGAAGTCTATATCACCTATTTCATTGTACTTCTTATATGTGGCACCTAGTTTTGTCCTTAATCATTTTTGGAAACTAATTTCACCCCAAAGAAGATCAAAAGATAAAAGTTTTTGTTCTATTTTTGTAGTTCGTTACCATATATACTGACACATACTACAGTATACTGATACATGTACCTTTTTATTTCTATGCCTTTGATTCTTTATGTGCTTAGTTTTTTCAATTAAGGGATGAAATGTTTCAGCTAGTTGAAGAATGGTGTTAAGCTAATACGAAGATAACTAGCTATAAAAATACTGTCTCACACTTGTGATTGTTGAAAAGTTGTGGGATTAATTCATTTAAGTTTGAAACATTGTTCACATATAATGGACAATTTAGTGCTTCACTATTGGTTACAGATAAAAAATATAATTATGTGTCAGGAATAACAATGGTATATGGGCCAACAATGTACAATAAAAAGAAGATTTTGTTTTCTAAATTGAAGCAATAAGCATCTTGGTGTGGTTGGTATTTGAAGATTTTAATGCACTCAGATACAATTATGAAAAAAATAGGAACTCTTTTAATATTTCAAGGACATTTAGGTTTAACCAACTTATTTCTCAATTGCAATTAATGAAATATAGCTTGATTAATCACAAGTACACATCGTCAAGTATGAGGGTACATCCTTGTTTAGCTTTATTAGATAGATTTTTGTGTAATAAGAAATTGGCTACTAGATACACTGGGCCGTGGCTAAAGGGCTGGTGAGATTTTTAAGTCTGATCACATCTCCATTGTGGTTAGTTTAGATTCTATTTCATGCTCAGCATGGCACATTTTTAGATTTGATCCATCATGGGTTATGGATGATGAATTCAATCCTCTAATTAAAAAATGTTGGCACTTACAAGTTAGAGGCACAGACACAACCTCTAAGTGGTGCGCACAAATAAAATTACTATGACAAAAAAAATGAGAGGATGGGTTAAGAATCATTATGGTTCTGCTATAAAAAGAAAAATAGTTCATTTATATCATATTGAAAAATTAGAATACTCCAGGAGGATAGAGATTGGTCCCTAGAGGAACAAGAATAATATATTGAGGCTACTTTATTCCTAGATAATTTGTATAATGAAGAACAAGAATATTGGCACACTAGATCAAAAAGTGATTGGTTGTTAAAGGGAGATAATAACACTTCCTATTTTCATAAAATAGCTAATCAACACGAGAAAAGAAATATGATAATTGATCCGAAGATCAATGAGTAGCTATCTCGTCACGAAAATGAGATTACTAATCATGTTATACTATTTTATAAAAAAAATATTTGTTGTTACAGGTGAGAAGTATACAAAAGGCAACTGAGGAGACTCAGAAGCCCATTGATGCAAAGTTTATTCGAAAAGAACACACTTTAGAATGCTAACATAGTTCCAGTCAAGAAAAAGAATGGACAAATCTGCATTTGCGTGGACTTTCGAGATTTAAACAAAGTATGTCCCAAAGATGAATTCCCACTATCTGTGACTGAAATCATCATTAATCACAAATCCTCTTATGAAATATTCTCCTTCATGTATGGGTATGCATGGTATAATCAATTTTTTATGGATGAGGCTGACCAGAAACATAACTCATTTCGAACACCCATGGGCATCTTTTGCAATAATGTGATGCCCTTTGATCTAAAAAACGATGGGGCCACATACCAAAAAGCTATGACAAAAATCTTCCATGATCTCATCCACAAAGAGTGTTATGTCGACGACTTGGTCGTCAAAGCTATATCTCATGAAGAGCATCTCAAAAATCTCGAGGTTGTATTCAAGTGCTTAAGATAACATGCGCTCAAATTAAACCCATTGAAGTGTGTCTTCATGGTTTCTTCAGGGAAATTCCTCGGGTTCATCATACGACACCGAGGGATTGAAATTGATCCAAGTAAATCAAAGCAATCATGGAAATGCCTCCACCGAAGAACCTCAAACAACTTCGGGGATTACATGGTCGTTTAGCATATATTCGGTGCCTTATTGCCAATCTCTCAAATAAAATACACCATTTTACTCAGTTAACCAAGAAGGATGTTCCCTTCAAGTGGGACGATAAATGACAGAAAGCCTTGAATGATATAAAAGTGTATCTCCTTAATCCTCATGTCTTAACAGCTCAAATTTCAGGAAAAGAACTCATACTCTATACCACAACCCTCGAGGGATCTTTCGAGGCATTGCTGGCACAAAAGAATGAACAAGGCAAAGAAAATGCATTATACTACCTCAGTCGTATGTTTGTGGGGGGCTGAACATAATTACACCCCCATCGAAAAACATTGTTTAGTGTTGGCGTTTGCTGTGGAAAAATTACGACACTACCATGTTATCTCACAAGGTTACCCTTATCTCGAGTAAATCCACTCAAATACCTTATGACAAGGCCAATGTTAACCGAGAGACTTGCGAGGTGGTCCATGATCCTCATCGAGTTCGACATTACATTTCTCTCACAAAAATCAATCAAAGGACAAGCGTTGGCCGACTTTTTGGCTATGCATCCAATACTCGATGAATACCCTATTTTGTGTGAATTTCCCCATGAAAACGTCTATTGCACATTAAAAGAAACATCCACCTGGAAAATGTACTTTGATGGAGCTTCTTTGATACGCCCTGTCTCAGGAAATCAAATCCCTAAAATCTGAGCCGAGATATGCTTGGTCTTTATCTCCCCATTAGAAGGAATCATACGCCATGCTTTGGCACTCGTAGGCCCTTGCACAAATAATAAAGCCGAAAATAAAGCTCTCATAGATGGGTTGGAAATTGCCCAAGAGCTCAAAATAATAAAAAACTCATGTGTATGAAGATTCTCAACTCATATTATGCCAAGTTATAGGTTTATATCAAATCAACAAAGTTGAACTCCACAAATATCACAAGAGGGTTCTCGAAATGATCAAACATTTTCAGAGCATTACATTCAAGAAGGTGTCAAGAGCATCAAATGGCAAAGCATATGCTCTCTCATGGGTAGCCAAAGAATTAAGTGAACTCAACCAAAAAGATATCTCCATAACCATCAAAGACAGACAAACATTAATGGCCCAAATAAGAAAGCAAGAAGACACACAAATCACCCAAAGAGAAGGTGAGGGGAAATATGGTCAATACAAGTTGAAGAAGATTGGCGCGAGCCTTTTATCAAATACTTCACCTTGGGAAACAAGGGTCTCCCCCAAAGAGAAGTCAATACGAGAGCAAATCAAGAAAAGAGCTCTACTTTTTGCATATGTTAATAAGACTCTATACCGGTATTCAGTCGATATCATATGGCTTCGATGCTTGTCAAACACGAAAGCCTGACAAATTCTAAAAGAGGTCCATGAAGGAATGTGTGGGGGACACGAAGCTGGAACCAAAATGTAAAAAAGGATTAAACACATGAGTTATTATTGGCCCGTAATCGTGGTTGACTACGAAAGAACAACCAAAATATGTCATATGTGCCAAATACATGGCCCATATATACATCACGCTCCAAACCCACTACATCTAACCGTAACATCATGGCCCTTCGATGCATGGGGCGCTGATATAGTGGGACTCATAGACCCACCAGCCTCAAATGGTGATCACTTTATTTTAGCCTTCGCAGATTATTTCTTCAAATGGATAGAAGCCCAATCCTTCAAAGGAGTCAAGGCCTCTACGGTGACGAACTTTGTCAAAACCCAGATCCTATACTGATTTGGTACACCTTGAAGAATTATCTCTGATAATGGGACAACGTTAAAGAATGAAAAAAATCACGGATTGGCTGAAAAAATCAAAATAGACTGGAGATACTCAATCCATAACCCAAGAGCAAACAGTATGGATGAAGAATTCAACAAAACCTTGGTCAGTATACTCAAGAAAATTTTGGGTGAAAACCATAGAAACTATTGAAAAGCTACAAGAGGCATTGTGGGCATATCGTATCACATGTCAAACTCCAACACAAGCTACTCCATATGCCCTAGTGTATGGAGTCGAGATGATACTTCCGCTCAAAATTAAAATCCCATCTTTAAGGATGGCTCTTCAACATGAAATAACCAATGAAGAAAATATTTCACTTCAATTGGCTAAACTCGATGCTCTTGATGAGAAAAGACTCAGAGCACATCAAACCTCGAAATTTATCAAGCAAAAATGGAACGAGCCTACAATAAAAATATCTTGTATTCGATTGTTCCGCAAAGAGGAACTTGTCCTTATACTGCCCTGACCTATTCTAGGCAAAGGTAGATGGTAAGGACTCTATATCATCGAAAAAGTCTTTGAGGGGGGCCTATCAACTGGTTGATCACAATGACCAACATGTTATCACACGATTGGATGGTAGCCACATGAAAAAGTATTATGTTTGAAAGGCCGAAGTCGCCATCAAGTCTCCAAATCAAATCTAAGACCTCTTCAAAGACACTCAAATCAAACGTCTAAAATCAAAAGCGCTAGCAAATCCTTCACAACCTATGTAGTCTTGAGTCGTTAATCAGGAAGCACCGGGTCTACAAACGAGCCAACACAAATAAACATTCTCCACGGACTGTCAACTCAAAGACCCCCACCAAAACGAGAATAGAAAATATCCTTTCAAGTCGAAAATAACCTCAAAATACGGAGGAAGTGGACTAAACTTGGGAGGAGTCGATATGGCCTCCCAACCCCTCAGTGAGAAGCATTATGGTCCTATAAAAGAAGCGTCCAATCTTCTGAGAAAACCATCCCGCTCTTCAAGTCTCAAAGAGTGCAAGAAATGAGGGTCTTCAAAATAGGAGCCTCTCCATCAAACAAAAACGAGCATTGGTAACAATCGCCACGCTCTCCAAAAAATCAAAGGAAACTCAAACACGCCATGAAAGGCATCAACAGGGTCTGGCATGCCCTCTCTGAGTCCTAATTAGGGCATCTTAAGCAAAAGTGTGTAATGGATTCAAAGGCTCCTCCCACGTATATTAAGCACCAAGTCCTAATCAGGAACTCTTAATGTGGTGTGAGCAGGTAATCGATTGACCTGCAACATGCGATTATGTGCCATATCAAAGTAATCCCAGCCTCCAGTGGCACATGATATACACATTCCCAGAATCAGAATTGGTTCAGGGAAGCATCCGGCGCAAGAAGATCGTCAAATCATTGATCTCAATGCCGAAGCCAAAAAAAACAAAATTTTAAACCCAACTTGCTATGGCACGAGTTGTCTTGCGTATCTCTATAGGGGAGGCATTACACTACCCCTTTGGTCAAGCCACTAATATGAAAACAAAAAAAAAAGATAAGAAATGGAGACACCCAAACAAAAAACTACAAGTCTTATGCCACCCTTAAATGAGCCGTTGAGCAAGGGATGAGCCGTCCAAAACCAAATAAAGGACCGAAGCCCAGGTCGAATCAAAACAAAAACTCTCAAAGCCACCAACCAAAAGCGACAACCAAAACCATGTCAAACACAAAAAAGGGCTACCCAAACAAAATGCCAAGATAAAATAGAGCCACCTCTTATACCATCCCGAACAAAGTCAATGAACAAGAGATGAACTACAAACTCGAATAAACGACCAACACCAGGTCAAGACTCAAAGGCTCAAAGTGTACATAGCCATCAAAATAAAAGTCCAAAATCAAAATCAAACAATCCTCAACAAATCAAAGGCAATAGACCACCACAAATAACATGCTTAGCCACCAAACCCGAAATGTATATAGGCCTCAAGATAGGTGTATCATTATCGAACCAAATACAAAGCAGAAGTATCAAGCCACTTAAATCAAATTCTGGGCATAAACTAAACTCAAAATCAACCAAACCTAAACCAAAAGAGGCCTTTCCAAAAACAAAACATGAGCCAATCAATTGATCTCACTGGTAGTTTACTGCCAGCTCATAGGTGCTGAATTAGGAAAGGAATAAACAGTATATTTTGAGAGATTGGATAGCCATATTTGTAAAGATTTCGTTTGTGTAATGTTTTAGTATAAGTAGGTGTAAAGATTGTAAGAAGGACAACGAAAATATGATCAATAGAACATCAATTTTAATAACTTTCTTGTTATAATATACATACTTGCGGTTTCTTATATAAAGACTTGTATGTTCTAATATAAAAATTTGCAGGTTTCAATATAAAGATTTTTTTTGTTATAATATATAGACAATCTTATTTTAATATATAGACTTGCAGGTTCTAATATAGACATCTGCTTGTTCTAAAAATAAAGTTTTGCATGTTCTAATATATAGACTTGTTATGACATATAGGGACTTGAGTGTTCTAATGTAAAGACTTACAGGTTGAAGAATTCAGTATAGAGACTTGTTTGTTATAATACAAAATTTTGCTTGTTTTTATATGCAAATTTGTAGGTTCGAATATATCGAAATACTAAAGTGTTTAGATATCAAGAAGAAATAGCAAATGAGAAGATGCAACTGAAATTGTAAGCGCTTGATCAAATGAGAAGGCGCGAAGGGAGAAAGGAGGCGAATGATTTTTTTTTTTTTTGTCATGTAGTAGGGGGTATAAGGAAGATTGTTAAGAGATGATATAATAATTACTCTTTTATTAAATCAGATATAAAGAATTTATAAGATAAAAAATAAAAGATACAAAGACATTTTCTAGTATAAATATAGATAATAACTACATTCCAATATTTGAGAGACAAATTTGAATCGTATTTTAAAAAAAGACAAATTCTGCTATGGATCAAAATTAATTTGATTTTATTATTATGGATACAAAATTAACTTAATCATATAATTAAAATAGTTTATCTTTAATCCCACAGTTTATATAAATATCTCCTCAGACTTCCGCGGGGATTTCGTTCCGCGTCGCGAGAGAGCAAACAAACTCGATGGGTTTTATTGGGCTGTATCATAACTGATATGGAAAATAGTGGAAAGGCCTTAATCCGGGTCGATGATATCCATAAAAGCAATACTAGCTCAATTAGTATTAACAATTAAGGCTTGGTTTCTTGGTTATTTGACTATATATGTTCCACCAGAATCCGAATGGATCTGTTCACTGTTGCAACTTTTATGTCATGTAATAATCATGTATCGACAAGGGATCGGAACAAGATCTTCTACCACGCAGCAGTGTCATTGTGCGTGTTGCGCAGCAAATTTCAGTCTTTAATTTGCATCAAGATTCGTGCAAGCTAAACTTTATAATATCAGACCCTTCTTGAATCAAATCTAGGCCGTCCGTAGCTGACAGCGCAGTAAATCTGGAACGTCCGTCGGTGCTGCGCGGTAGAAGAATCGGGTCCCAAGGGACCATCTGCCCTTCGCGAATTACAAAGATTTGTAATATTTAATTTGGAATTTGGAAGAAATATTTAAATTGTTAATTCTAGAACTCTTCCACCACTTATTTCCTGCTTTTCCTTCTATTTTCTGTTAATTGTATTTCAATTTACGAACGGATTTATGGGCGCTTTGCCTCCAAAACAAAATTAAATATGAAACCCCAACAACTTCAAATCTACCAAATTGCACGTGCCACTCCGGTTCAACCATCATTGTTTTTATTTGGTGAAATTTATCTCAAACTAATTATAAGCTCCTAGTCATACCAGAACAGTTGAGGAGCTGACCAACCTCATTCAAACATTGGTTAAATCCACTAAGTATAGAAAATAGTAATACTTTGTACAACAAAAAAACTAGTGCAATCAACTAGGTAATCAGTAAAGAGGAGTTCTCCACCAATCAAACTAAAGTAGGGCCCACAATTAGCAACTAAGTACATGGAACTTAACTAGGAACGTCTGTTAATTGTATCTTAATTAATTAGTTCAACAAACTAAAGACTATATTGCAGTATTGGAAATTTGGAACCCTAGCTATACTATTTTAAATATCACCATCTCTTCACAGCCAAACCACAAAACAGAAACAAGCAAAGTTTCCTAGCTAGCTACTTGGTTTCATTTCTAAATTCTAATTACTATTCTGTTATTAAATTCCATTAACTAATGGCTTCTCAAGCTTGGTCGCTTCTAGCTATGGCTCTGTTTCTCACAACCATTAATGGAAGTTACGCAGCTCGTCATCTCTTAGACACAACGGAAGCAGGAGCACCAGAGGCAGCTCCTTCTACACCGAAACCGACTATTCCAACAATTCCTACTATTCCCACAACATTAACACCAATGCCTTCAATTCCAAAGATCACTATTCCAACTACTATTCCTACTATTCCTGCTGCACTGCCACCTATCTCTGGCATCCCGAGCATTCCCACAATTCCTACTATCCCCACCACTATTCCATCTACGTTGCCTCCTATGCCTGCCATCCCGAGCTTAAGCATTCCCTCTATTCCTGGAATACCAAAAGTGCCAGGGTTTCAGACACCGCCTATTCCGGCGCCCTCTTCTGATACCACCAGCCCGTGAACAATCATGCATATGATTATTCGTTTATGTTGGAGATTCTTCATTATGTGAAAACATTTATGTAATGGATACTTTATATTTTTGTTTTGTTGCTTTATGCTTGGTTTTGTACTACTATATATAGTACGTAAATGCTTGCAGGTAGTGTGTTTTGTAGTTTGACAATTGTATTGTTCATTTGTATGTGATTTATATCTTCCATTTGTAGTAATTTGAGAATTGTATCTTTCAATTGTGTGTGATTTTTATATGTTAGATTGATGGGAAATACTTGGCTTCTTCAAGCTAGGAGATATCATTTGTATATTAGTCATTTTCTTTTGATTTTTTGCTGGAGTTCACATTGTTTCATATTTTATGAAAGTGTGAGCACGAAAAGACATATAAATTTTAGTGTGTCTAATATGGACAATAAATTAAACACAAATCAATTCTAATCTTTGATTTCAACAATAGTTGTGCAATCAAGTTGATTTTATCATGAATAATAGTGCAATAAAATTAATTTTGATCTACAGTAGAATTAACCAATTTTAATTAGTATTGTAAAAATTATTGACAAATTATGGTGCACACATCTTTGAAATTTCTAACATAAGAATTTCTTTATTAATTTTTTTGCAAACAAACCAAGTATAAAATATAATGACACCATAAAATACTTAAGCTATATATTGAGTGAGTTTGCTATGAACAAAAATTTTAAATACAAATCAATTACAATCGTTGACTTTTAATTGTGTTGTCGTGCTCTCGTGTAATCGTGTTGTGCTTGTGTTTATGTAAAATATTGATTTTAAGTGTATTTGCATAAAATATGATTTATTGTAAAACTGAGAAATATTATATTAATATTTCGTATCGTCCGTTACTCGTTTATTACCTTATATTTTAACTGGTTAGGATAGAGTAAGTGTAAGTCAAATTTTAATGGGTAAAGGTAGGATAAGGATAAGCATAAATTGAAACGGATATGAATACGAAAACAGCTCCATCTGACTCATATCGTATCCATGAACACCTCTTTTCAGGAGAGATTTTTTAAGTTTATTTTTTGATTTATTTGTGGATGTATGTTGTAAGTCTATGAATAGTGACTTTTAAAAAGTTACTGCGAGTTGAGCTTGAACTAAAATTGGAAAAAGATGACGAGGGAGTTAATTGATTTCAAACCAATTTGTAGAACATTTCAACTAATTTAAATGCATATAGTCTAATAGCTCAACTGATAGCTAATTTCAATGATCACAAAGGGTCATAAATTCAAACTTTCATGAACAAAAAAATTGTATAATTAGTTACCAAAGGAATATAACTTTTTATTAGAAGAGAACATGTAATAATTGACAAATTGTGGTTTTTGAAGATGTTACAAATTTTCCTCTTGTGAACAGGCCCATAAATAAAATTACTTGCTTCAACATCAAATAATACTACTTTTATATATATGCACCCCTCATGATACTTAATTGAACTGAAATACATACAATATAAAAGAAAAGAAAAAATCTAAAAACCGATAAAAGAAAAGGCCATTAAGAATTAAAGCATTCATTGATTTTATTATCTTCAATTAAAAAAATAATTGTTAGAAAAATAAAATATATGTAATGCTGACCAACTTAAAGTTACCAACGCATGGCCCACCTGAGATTATGTATGAGCTAGCTATTCCACATTTGGTGAGTTTAACATCAAAGTATCCACCTTTGTCATACCTAAGTACCCCAGGAGTTAACCAACTTCTTTTAGATACCATGGTCAAATCCACTTAAAATTGAAAAATATTGATTCTTTGTGGCAAGCAAATCAGCACAACATACTTGCACTATTACAGAAACGATCTTTACCATTCTCTATTTTATACCCGCTATTTAAAATATGAGATATTAAAATAATTCAGTGGCATATCCAAAATTTTATAAAGACATTTTAAATCCTGTGTTATCTACAATGGATTATAAACGTGCATAGGAGAATGTGAAAATTCAGTTGAGGATTTTAATATCGGTTGTAGAGGAAAGGTCAGTATGAAAGGATACTCTTTAGTAGTGGTTCTTGTAAAGGAACGAGTATTAAAGCTTTTAATATCCGTTGGTTTAAAGAAGCTGATTTTAAATAATTTTAATAGTTGTTATTATATAACAACGTGTATTAAAAGCCAAACCTAAAAATTTCACATATATATATATATATATATGATTCTTTCTCCAACCTCAGCTCTAGTCTCCTATTCATTTTCACAGCCATCCCCTTCTTCTCATTTTCACAACCCCAATTAAAGAAAATGAGGAGGAAGAAGAAGAAGCTAGAGGTTCAGATCCATTTCGAATAAAAAATACGCAACAAATTATTAGCAATTATCCTGTCTTGACTTTCCATTTTTGCTCCATTCGTTATATTTTATAGTGCTTGTTGTTATTCTCATCACGAATCATGTTAATCATTGCACCAAAATACTATTGTTGTTTGAGGAACCAATTCTCTGCTACGTTCCGATTTGAAAGATAAATAATTATTATTACAAAAGATTAATTCCTTCCATCATTTATTCTTCACCTCTGTTTAAAATTTCCAACCAAACAAACACAATTAATTTTCTTATTTATTTCCATTCCATTTTCTCCCTCCTAATAAACTCCATCCAAAACGCAGTGTTAAAGAATTAATCCAACAATTATGATATTTTCGCAACGAATGCATTCGTGGTAATAATTGAATTTCTAGTGTAGTAACTAGTATATAATGAGGTGGAAGTTTGGAACTCACAACTAACACTACATGGTTGTAGTATACAATACTTGCCACAGAGGAACCTAGCTTGAAAGTTGAAACCTCTGTTATATTTTGGTTCAGCAAACCAAGACAATGTGGTACTTTGCCATTTGGAAATTTGTTCTATAAATATCATCAATGCTTCACTACAAAATCACAAAACAGAAACAAGCAACGATTCCTACTTCAAATTCAATACTAAACATATCAGCAATACCCAGTTCCATTTTTGTAATGGCTTCTCAAGCTTGGTCTCTCCTAGCTTTGGCTCTGGTTTTTACAACCATTAATGGAGGTCTTGCGGCTCGTCATCTTTTAGAGACAACAGAAGCACCGACACCAGAGGCAGCTCCAACTACCCCAAAACCAACTATTCCGACTATTCCGACTATTCCATCTATTCCAACAACTTTGCCACCGATGCCTTTAATCCCGAAAGTCACAATTCCAACTATTCCCACTACTCTGCCACCTATCTCTAGCATCCCAGGCATGCCGAAAGTACCTACTATCCCCACCACTATTCCAACCTCGTTGCCACCTATGCCCGCAATCCCAAGCATTCCTTCTATTCCATCAGTACCAAAAATACCAGGTTTTCAGATACCGACTATTCCAGCACCACCTTCTGACACCACCAGTCCATGAACAATTTTAATGATGTATTTATGTATTTATGATGGAGACCAGATACGTCGCATAATGTGGGATAGTTGTCACATATATTATATCATGTTGATTTATGCTTGTTTTTGTACTACATAGTACTGTATGTTTACTAAATTTGTGTGGTTTGTAGAGAATCATCTATGTTATTTGTTTATATTTTGCAATTAAATGAAATGCTTTGGCTTTTATGAGCCGGCAGATCCTTTGTAAAAGTTATTTGAAAGTTTGATTTAATTTGTTAGAGTATATTGTCAGAGATGCATATATATCCATTACAACATACTAATAATATTTGACTAATTAGGTCCAAACTATTTAGCAATAGATGTTGGGGCTTCGGGACCCCTGTATATATATATATATAAAATAACACACTAAAAGAAGAAACTTGTTATTTATGAGCATGTAGAAATAATAAATTTAATTTACAAGGTGATGGTTTACTAACTAGTACCAGCTAATTACTAATATTATGCTGTCAACATCAGGGACCATTTCTTTTTTTCTGGAGGAAATTAAATTAAGTGTCTAGTCCTTTTTCATCAGTGATGTGCTTCCTTGCGGACTGTGTTACATAAAGTGGTCAATTTTATGTTGAACCAGCTTCTCAGGTTTTCTCAGCAGTAATAAAAAACAGAAAGCATTCCTTGTTAACAGTTAGTCGATCACTTGATCTTCTTCAGGGAATTTAAGACCATTTGAGCATTAAAATAAAATTGGTTAAACACTTCTGTCCTCATGGAAGAATTGATCGTTTGATTGATATATAAAAATAAATACTACAAAAACCATGTAATCCAGAAACATGCATGATTAAGTTGCCCCTTGATCGAAATCATTTATATTAATTATTTATTTTTCTGAAAAGACAATTTAATTAACTTCCTGGTCCTAGAATAATTTTCTGTTGTTGAATTCAGAACCATTTTGCCTACAAAAGTCATGATAGCATCAAAACCCACTCGTAATCTATGAATCAAAATAGGAAGATTTTGATTGGAATGCTATAATCAACCAAGTATGCAAAATAATGACTTTTCATATATAATTTTATTTTTCTGCCGAAAATGCTTGATGTTTTCAAGAGAAGCAAATAATTATATATTATAGGAAATGACTAGACTTACCTTTATGAAGCACAAGGAAATATATTCACATTGTTTTTTTTTTTTTGAAGGAGATATATTCACATTGTTACTATTAAAAGAATGAACTAATTGATCGTGTGTAACACAGTTCATCTCAATTTTAGTTTCGTTGATTATACAATATTATGAGTGAAATAGTTTTTTTTTACATTATAAAAGTATTCTGAGCCAAACACTGTGACAAGTGGGCCATGTCAGATGTTTGCAAAAGGCCACCTATGCATGGAACCTCTTTTAAAATGAGGTCGCAACAGGCTTTATTTAGTGGGCTTAGCGCTCGATAGTTTCGGCCTGCGAAAAAGCCTGCGATCGAATTTCATGGGCCATGTCGCCATTTGGAATTATATTGCTACCAGCTTCGATCTCACCATTTCAAGTAAAATCTAGATCTGGTCGGAAACCTCAAACCTTCATGTCGCTAACAGTCTACCTCCTAACGCGTTCGCCATCTTTCCTCCATCTCCGGTGATAGTCTTCCACCTAGATCTTTCTCAGTCATTCTTCCTCTCTTTCATCGATTGCTCCATCTCCGCTTCCTCCCCTATTGCCTCTCCAGTCCCTTTTCCTTTCTCTCTTCACTAATCTTACCACCACAGAAGAGTTCAATCATCTTGCTCTCTTTTCATCTCACTCTACACTACATGTCTACATCATTCATTTCCTTTTCCCGTTCTTCGTCTGGGTGGTAGCTTCTGTTGCGTGGGTGGCACAAAATCAGCCAACCCAAGACCACAACAAGAGAACCCATGCCAAGTTTGCACTGGTTTTTCTCTTAGCCCTCAGGCTCTTATCCATCAATGGAAATGAAGCAGTACAACGTCTCATGGATGCTTAAAATTCACCAGACACTGTTCCAGCATTGGTGGTGTTAATATTGCATTTCCTACCATTCCAACATTTCCCATTGGGATACCCCCAGTTTCTAATATTATTCCACAAATCCCTGGATAGCCATCCATTCCTACAATCCCATATCACTATACCTCTTTAGGTTAGACAGAGATGCTCGTGTGAAATTTGAAGCTCTGATGCTATGCATGTGTGTGATTGCCCACCTTATATATATATGCGCACATTTAGCAATTTATTTGTAACAGTTTGATCACTAATTCAATCTATTTGATTTAAGCTGTTGTGTTTGTGTTTCTTTCTATCTCTTACACTAGTTTTCATTTTGCTTCCCTCAGATATGCCTCTTTTGTATTGCATAATGTTAGCATCAACAAAATTATTTGGCTGCAAGACATCTATAGAATCAGCATAAAGATTATCCACATATTAATGCAAGATTCAAAAGGAAAACAGAAGGTGCCAGCATAATGCCAGTTCTTTATACACGGCGCAGGTCTTTGATTGCTGAAAAAGGTGGGTATACAACTACAATGGGATCACTTCACTAGCCAATTGACCTCTGACTATCTGTCAATGATTGTACCAGCAATTTCAATTACTAAAACAAATAATAAAATAATGAGAGACTAAACCAGAACTGGAGAAGCTGGTATGGATCAAGTCACATAATTATCATTTAAAGAACTGTATTTTTCGACTGCAACTAGAATTGATTGCATCCTCCAAATTATTCACTTTCTCATAGTCCACTTTGAAGGTAACCATCGTTGTACCATCATTACCGGTATCATAATCTTGTTTAATATCCTCCGCATGAAAATGTTGAAGCTGTTACCAAAAATATCAATTTCAATTAATTTAATGACTATTCCTTAAAAAAATAAATTAATCAATAGTAATATAGTATAACCAGAAACGACTTCTGTGATTAATGATCACCTGATGATAGATTGTTCCCACCAATTCAAATGGTACCTCCATGGCGACTCGAACCTGATGCAAAACATAATTATATATATTATATAAACAAAGAGAAGGAATGATAGATACGGGATTCAAGGAAGTACCTTAGGTTTGACATAACAAGTTGGAGCACCTTTCAAACACTCCAAAGCAACACCTCCATAGGCTCTGACAAGACCTCCAGTTCCAAGTTTTATACCTCCAAAATATCTATAATAAAAATCATGAAATTTTATCTTAAAACATTTGACTACATAAAAACTAAGATCTTATAGATTGTTGGTGTAAGCTGTCATTAGCAAATAACTTCATTCTTTTGTTTCTGGAAGAGAGGCTACTAGACAGCTCTCTATGATGTTCGAGAATACTTGATTAAACAAATAAAATAGGTCTAATTTACCAAAAAGAAGAAACAATAACTACTTATCAGAAGATAGGACACTACCTTATTACAACTACCATCAACATATCAAGCCCAGAGGAAACAATAGCTGAGTAAATCGGCTTTCCTGCCGTACCGGAAGGTTCACCATCATCATTGCTCCGATACTGCTCTCCAAGCTACTAAAGCAAAAATTGAATCTTTGTAATTTCCACGATGAATTCTTTGCAACTTTATTCATATAGAACCAAAAAAGGATATCTCGTTGCAACTTTAGTCATATTGAACCACAAAAGTGATGGCAGCATCCTACTATTGTCTATATGATATGTGGGACCTACAAAAATAATATTATAATATTCAGCCCCCGAACCAAACCAAATCTGAACCACTCAAATTCAATTAAACCGCCCTGACTTAACTATGGACCCGAATCCGTTGTAGCGCAATACCGCACTACAAGAAATGAACAGTCTGGATCTACCGTCCCGTGTAGCACCTGATCCGGTTCCCTTAACTATGGCACCATGCCATCACTTTTATGGCTGCAGATGCGGATCCTAGATTAAGTGTACCTTGTATGCCCAACAATTATGAGTGGCACGGGGATCCCTAACCTGCATTCATACAAATCCTAAAATCAGATCTTATTAACTAATATCAGTGATACTTTAAATGAAAAAGGGACAACTTATTTTTTTTTTTAAATATAGAAGAAGAAAAAAAAAGACAAAAATGAGAACCTGAGAGAGGAAAGACATGGCGGAGCGCTCGTCAGAGACGGGAGCAGCTATTGCGATGAATTTGCTCTTCTTTATCTCGCGCTCACATGTAGCTCGCTCGGACAGCGTCGTGTACGGAGCCGGCGAGGAGGAGGAGGAAGACGACGACATCGCGCGCGTGCTGGTGCCACCGCCGCACACGCAGTTGCTAAGCGATGGCGAGTGCAAGTGGAAGAAATTGATCGGAGATTTGGAGGCTGATTGGAGGAGGAGAGAGGAGCAGCAGAGGCGAGGCGAGATTCGTACCACCGCCATTTGGGGTTCGATCCGCCATGAAATACGAGTGTGAACTGGGAAATAAAGAGGTGTTGTGGTTGGTTTGGTTAGTGTATTTTAATGATTTGGGCTTGAAATGGGAAACGCTTCTTTTTTGTTGCTTGCTGTGTTATGTTGTTTTGGGCTGAAAAATAAGATCTATATTTGGGCTTATATGCATTAAAATTTTCAAATCATGGAAGCCAACACAACAATAATAAAAAAGGAACATTTTTATTTATATGCTCTCTTGTCAAAAGTGATGTTAGCTGCGTACGGCGTACCCCACCTCTTAAAATGGTCATCAATAATATTCAATATATCATTGTGTAACATAGCGAATAAACAATATCTCTTTTTTTTACTCCTGCCACACGCCACGTGTTGCTAAACGTTGCCAGACTTTAGAGAGAAAATGATTACGTGTGAAATGGTTTGAAGGCTGAGAGAGAGTTGGTCTTTTCCGAGGAGAAATAGATTATCTAGCTAGCAGTCTAGCATATAGATTTAAATTTTTTTGCGCGGAGCATGAGGAGCTAC